>JAODAL010022409.1:0-64780 GCA_025379985.1 Phyllomedusa bahiana | reverse complement strand
GGTAAAAGTAAAGAATTTTCACAGGTCACGCGAGTATTTCCCAGATTATATTGCCCTGACGCTGAAGATCATCCGCCGATGGGGTCTGGAGATGGTGGAGATAAGAAATCATGCCAGGAAACTCCTGGACAAGAGGATGTTGCTGGCCCATTTCTGATCTGATGTGACTAAAATTGACACTAAGATTGATGAGATGTGTCAGAAATTTATTCAAAGGGGTTACCCTAAACCTTTATTGAGTCGTATTAAGGATCGGGTCAAAAGGGGTAAAAAGGCCTGACTTTTTAAAAACGTCGTGATAAAAAGATTAATAACAGGATCCCCTTTGTCACTATTATGGTAAGATAGGCCCTAAAATAGCTGAAGTACTAAAAAAGAGTGGCATACCCTACGAAGGGCTTCCCTGATGTAGTGGATTTTCAGAAACCCCGATGATGGCCTATAGAAGAAGCAAAATCTTCGGGATAGTTGGTTAAAGCCGATCCCCCTTTCTCCTCTGGGTTTGAGACAGTCCTTTTTGGGGCCCCCGCCGAAAAACTGGTAATTTTCCATGCCTCAACTGTTGCAATTGCAAAAATTATAAATCAAAGGCGATTGTTTTACCACCTGAGACAGGCAACTGATTAAAATAAAGGAAAGATTCACATGTCGAACTTCATATACCATCTATTTTGACTACCTGTCCTTGTAGTAAATCTATATAGGAGAAACAACTATGGAAGTGAGGGAGCGCATAAATAAAAAACAAAAGCACGTTTACGGAGGCGGGATGGTAGATTTACCGGTAGCATGTCATTTTATTTGAATGCAACCATTTCTGTATCTCAGTTGAGGTTCAGAGTAATTGACCATGTGCCCCCCCTAAAAAGAGGTGGGGATCGTGAGAAATTGTTGTTAAAAAAAGGAAATTGAAGTGGATTTTTAGAGTTAAAATCCCTACATCCATATGGCTTAAATCTTGAATTAAATTTACTAATGGGGTTTTAAACTCCCTGTATATTTTGTTACTATTTGTCTTTAATTTTAAACTTTTTTTCACTCACTTTCACACACATCATTTTTTTATCATTTATTTATATCTCCTAGGATGAAAAATGGGACCGCGGGACCCCTGATTGTGTATTTTTCTTTGGGGCTCTTGCAAAAATTGTGTTACTTTCTACCCTGTTCCCTCTTGGTATCAATTTTATTCTTCTGTTTTTTACTTTGACAAGTGGCTGTTGTTCTCTTTCTGGGGTCTAAAAATTTGGACACTGTACAATGTGGGCTTTTTATTATTTGCCTTTGCTACCTTGCACATCTTCTTAGGAGCATGCTCTGTATGTTCTGATGAATTTTAGTGCCATCAATGTTGGCTTGTTGCTGTCATGTTTCATGACATCTCCTTCCCTATACATGATGTTGATAGCTTGGCTTATTGTCACAAACCCGTTTAATATTATAGGTGTTCCCCCTATAGACCATTTTGAATACAACTGATTTTTTATACAACATTAAGATAGAATTACCTACTAATTTCTTTTTGAATAACGATGATATGATGCACGGTTGGTGCGCATGTCTATGCGCCCATTTTTTCATTTATACCGAATACGGAGTAGAATTTGAGTAACCCTGTTGCTTTAGCCAGACGGGGCTCGTGCGCTGCTGTTCGACATGCGCAATGAAGTTCTGTAGTCTTTCAGACAGGCGTGACGTTAAGTTTGTAGTCCCCTAGTAAAAACTGACATGCGCGCGGGTCTTCCCGGGCATGTGCAGGGAAACACGCTGCTTCTTACAAATGCCTCTATTGGGTCCCGCTCTCTTACACAGGTAACCCCAAAAATGGGGATTTTTAAACATTTAGCACCCTTTTGGATGTCACTGATTTATTGGCTAAACAATTTGCCATTATGTTTCTGGATCACTGATTGGTATTTGATTTATGTGGGTGTTGACTTTTGTTACTATTTATATCTGCACATGTAACAGTTGTGTTATGCTTGAAAAAGGCATCTTACCAATTTATTTTGAGCCGAAACATTGCATTTCTTTGTACTCTGATCACCATTAAAGTAAGCTTCTATGCTGACTCCGTTTCTTCTTTTTTCGTGGCCATTTTCTGGAGACTATTGGCCCTCAAGTATTGCCCAGGTTGTGATCTGAGGGCAGAGTTAAGTTTTCTGAATTCAGATAGGATTCCTTTAAAGGTTTCGGATATGGCCTGGCATTGCTTCCATGGTAAGCTATATGTAAGTGGTAATGTGAAGTTCAGGCATCCCAATAATAGGGGTTGTCCCTGTGAGGGGTGTGGCAATGAATTAGAGAGAATGGAGCATTTCTTGCTTAATTGCCCTTACAATATAGAGGGTTACAAAAGGGTGGGTGTTTCCTTAGGTTGGCCCAGGTTGGTGAGCCTCTTCTATGCTGAATGGATCTATAGAGCATTCAAAAACATGGGCAACAAGGACCTGTGCACTTTATTTATAGTTTAATGCATTTGGGTCAGGTATAAACAGGGTTTGCGCATGGGTTTTAGTGGGGAGGGTTTTAGAAAAACCTCCCAGTGGGGGGGTAGGTAGGCCCCATCAGGACAAATCTGGGGAAGGTAGGGTTTGGGTGGAGTTTGTGGGATCCTAGAGCGGGGCCACTTTTAGAGGGGGTTGTCTTTTTGGGGTAACCTAAATCTTGCAGATTTCCCATCTCCCGGGTGGGTGAATTTTAAAAATTTTATGCATGAAGCTTTTTTTTTTTTTTTTTAAAATTTAAAAAAGGGACGGGGAAAAGGTTTTCGGGCCACCAAATCAGAGCCTTCAAGATAGGGCAAGTAGGTTTTTCATTTTATCTAAGTGTTTAAGCTGTATAGGGTATGTAAAGGAAGAAAAATAAAATAACATTTAAAAAAATAGATGTGGGGGTAGTTGAAAAGGGTTTGGGGAAAGGGGGGGTAAAAAAAGGGGGGTGGAGGAAAGGAAAAGACTGGTCCCTGTCCCCAAAAATTTAAATATGATAGGGCAAGAAATCAAAAAAACCTGTGGGCTAATTTAAATGAGGGGCCAGGGATCTGGGAAATCATTTTAAAGGGAATTGGTGTCGAAAAGATAGTGGGAAAAGGGAAAAGGGAAAAAAAAGGAAAAAGAAAAAAAAAAGAATTTTAGGAAAAGGGGAAATTTTGGAAAAGGGGGAGAATGTTTGAAAAGAATGTCAAATATAAAAAGGGGAAAACTCTGGACCACTAAGAGAAGTTTTATATATTTGTATATATTACTTACTTGAGTATTGTAAAGAACCCATTTTTTAACAAAAAATAAAAGACTTTTCCCCCCATTTTAAAAGTAAAGGGGTTCCCAGTAAAAGGGGGGGCACTGTTTTTCTCCATTTTTTCTATGGGGGTTCCCCCCACAGAAAGGGGACTGTATTTTCCAATTTTCCCTTTTTGTGGGAGTTCCCCCGTATAGGGGAATGGGTGTGTTTTTCCCATTTGTTTTTATGGGATTTCCCCGATTTTCAGGGGAGCCCAAAGTGTTTCCTAATTTTATTCTATCGGATTCCGGTACAAGGGAAACACTGGTTCTCCCCTTCTGTTTTGGGGAAATTCCCCCGTACAGGGGGGGGCCCCGTGTTTTTCTAATTCTTTTTGGAGTTTCCAGTTAAAAGGGGAAAGGGTTTTTGGTTTTTCCCATTTTTGTTTTTTATGGGGGGTTTCCCCGTCAGAAGTACTTTTGTTCTCTCCAAACGTTTTGTAGGGGTTCCCATTTCAGGGAAATGCTGTTTTTTTCCATTTTGGGTTTAGGGAGTTCCCAGTATAATTTGGGGAAAAAATGTTTCCATTCTTTTTTAAAAGGAATTTTTCCCCCCTATAGGGTTCCGCTTGGTTTTCCTTTCCCTTTTTTTTTGATAGGGAAATTCCCAGACAGGGAAGCGTTGTGTACTCTCCATTCTGTTGTATGGGAGTTCCCAGTACAAGGGGAGGCTGGTTTTTTCTTCATTCTCTTGTAAAGAAAGTTTTCCCGTACGGGAAACTGTGTATGCCGCTGCACTCAAAAACTTCCATGAACAGAATTGGAAAATGGGGCACAAAACCTGTTTAAACTCTTTTCCCGTAAAGGTTTTGGGGGCCTTTAAAAAGACTTTTGAAATTTATCCCCCCGAACCTCAAGAGGGAAAAAGGTTTTTTCATCAAACTTCCTTTAAAGAATTTGCTACCCAAATCTAATTTTTAAAGGTTTTTGATCAAAGGGGAAATGTAGGGGTTGCAAACCAAACCGTGAATTGTTTTGTGTGAAATTGTAAAAAAGGGTTTGTTTTCATAGGTTTAAAATTTGGGTATTACAAGTTAGCCCGGGTTTAAAGAAGACAAAAAGTTTCCCTCAAGTTTTTAAACCCAAGGGGGGGGGAAAAATGGGGAGGAGGGAGAGAAAAGGACATTAAAGGGCCAAACCTCCCCCCACGGTTTAAAAAGGAACCCGAAAACCCCCAAGGGAAGAACCCAAACGCTGCAGTGGAGACCGTATTTAATGACCCCAGAGGGCCCCCCACCAGCCGGATCCCCCAATTTTTCCTAGTTTCGTATGGGAAATTTAAAAATTCTTTAGGTTTTTCCCGGGGAGGTATCTAAGCCTTTCTTGAAACACTCTATAGTTTTTTTTTTTTGCCCGTGACCAGCTCCTCAGGGCCCGGCTATTCCAAAGGGTTTACGTTTTCCCGTGGAAAAAACGCTTTTTCCTCTGGGGGATTGAAATCCTTTTTTTTTAGTCAAGGGGGAAAGTCCCCCTTTTTCTTTTTAGGGGGCTTTTAAAAAGAAAAAATTTTTTCCCCCCCACTTTTTGTAGGGACCATTTATATTTTAATAAATTAATCATGTCCCGCCAAAACCGTTTTTTTCTCAAGACTAAAAAAGTTTTAAATTTTACTAACCTCTCCTCTAAAAAAAAGCCCCCCTTTCCCCCTTTTAAGTTGGGGTTGGTGTCTTTTTCACTCTCTCTAGCTCCCCTTAAAATTTTCTTCATAAAATGGGGCCCGAACGAACAGCTATTCCTTAAATGAGGACGCACCAAAAAGCTTTGTACAAACGGTAGAAAATTAAAAACCTTGTCCCGCGGGGTCCAGCCTCTTTTAATACCCCCCAAAATCTTTCTTGGGCCCAAAAGGCAGCTGATTGAAATTGCATTTCTGGTTTTTTAGTCTAAAATCAAAAAGAACACCCCCCGATCCTTTTCCCAAAAAAGGGGGTCCCAAGTTTTTTTCCCCCCAGGGCATATGAAACCTTTAGAAATTTTTTTCTCCCCCGATGGGAGAACCTTACATTTATCCACATTTAAAACCCCCAAATTTTCCAAGTGGAAGCCCAAGCACCAGTGTGTCAGGTCTGCTTGCAATTTTTTTAGGGATCTTCCATAGATTTCACTACCCTACATAGCTTGGGTTTATCTGCAAAAAAATTTAAACCCCGGGTATTTATTTCCCTTTTCCCCATATCGTTAAAAAATACTTTTTAAAAAGAGAGGGGGCCTAATTTCTAAGGGCCCCGCGGCACCCCCACCACAAAACCCGGGGGCCACCTTCCCAGGTAGGGTCATTTTTACCACCACTCTTTGAGTACGATCCAGCAGCCAGTTTTTAATCCACTTACACACTGTTATCTCTAACCCAATGGATTCTAATTTACCCAACAATCGCTTATGCGGTACAGTGTCAAATGCCTTTGCAAAGTCTAAAAACTCAATATCCACAGCTGACCCGCTATCCAGACTTCTACTCACCTCCTCATAAAAACAGATCCGATTGAGTCTGACAGCTTCTGTCCTTAGTAAATCCATGCTGGCAATCACTAATAATATTGTGTTTGTCAACATACTCCTGTATATAGTCCCTTATGAGCCCCTCAAACATTTTTCCCACAACAGATGTTAAACATATCTTTTTTTTTTTCTCCCTTCATTCTTAGTTAATTAGTAAATGAAAATCAGATACTAAAATATCCACAAATAAAAAGGTACAAAAAACTTCACATGGGGTGTCTTTATGTTAATCTATTAGTCTACAGCAGTTTGATGACACATTACTAACCGGTGGTATTAGAGATCTGACCCTCTGGACACTGGACACAGTTGTAGCAGCATTTGTGATGTCCTTTTATAGGAATTTGTTGGTATCCCAAGAGGCATCTTCTACTGCATGTAGATTGGGGAGTCTGGAAAGATACATCATACATGAGCCAAGCAGGAGAGCTGAGGTTATCAGTGTAGAAGCAAATATGTCAGACACATACAGCTATCATAATGTAAGAGAAGCCCATAGCATTCCCCGTACTACTCCAGAAGGAAGAGATGTAGAGCAGCACTATCTATACCCACATCATTTATAGGGAGAGACACTAAGACAGTACCATTTTCATTGGTGGCCCCGCGACCCACACACTGGGTCGTGGGCGCCATCAGCTCTGTGTAACACCGCGAATGGCATGTCCCGGGCTGCAGCTACTCACCACTCCACGCTTCCTGCAATGTCTCTGCCAGCCGGTGCGCGTGTCCCCACTTCCTAGGGCGCGTGCACACCGGCTCTGTCACATCACCAGGCGCTGACCCTATTTAACCCTGCCTCTTCGTTAAATCTCTTGCCGGATCAATAGTGCCTTGTGAGAAAGTGTTCCTTAGTCTGTGTTCTTATATTCCATGTAGCGTACCCATTACCTCTGTCCCTTGACCATGAACCTTTGCCGCCTGTCCTGACCTTTTTGCCTGTCCCCAACTACAAGCTTGCCTGATGATTTTGTACCATGCTGCACCCCAGCAGCCACAGCAAGCAAGTTGTGTCAGGGTTAGCAACATGGTAGTCTCCCGTCGTAGCAAGTCCTGTTGAATACCGGGACCTACTTAGACTCCGCTCCCTGGCATGGCTTATACCACTGCTTGTGGATCCACCACTGCAGCCATTACAACTATCTATTATTTATAGGGAGAGACAGGGAGGCAGTACTATCTGTACCTACATCATTTACAGGAGAGACGGGAAGGCAGTACTATCTGTACCTACATCATTTACAGGAGAGACAGGGAGGCAGTACTATCTGTACCTACATCATTTACAGGAGAGACAGGGAGGCAGTACTATCTGTACCTACATCATTTATAGGGAGAGACAGGGAGGAAGTAGTATCTGTAGTTATATCATTTACAGGGAGAGACTATGAGGTAGTACTATCTGTATCTACATCATTTAAAGGAGATACAGGTATGAAATACTATCCGTACCTACATTATTTACATGAAGAGACAGTGGGGCAGTACTTTCTGTACCTACATCATTTACAGGAGAGACAGGGAAGCAGTACTATCTTTACCTACATCATTTACAGGAGAGGCAGGGAGGCAGTACTATCTGTACCTACATCATTTACAGGGAGATAAATGGAGGCAGTACTATCTGTGCTTACATCATTTACAGGAGAGACAGGGAGGCAGTACTATCTGCACCTACATCATTTACAGGAAGAGAGACAGGGAGGCAGTGCAATCTGTACCTGTATCATTTACAGGAGAGACAGGGAGGCAGTACTATCTGTACCTACATCATTTACAGGGAGAGACTGGGAGGCAGAACTATCTGTACCTACATCATTTAAAGGAGAGACAGGGAGGCAGTACTATCTGTACCTACATCATTTACAGGGAGAGACAGGGAGGCAGTACTATCTGTACCTAAATCATTTACAGGGAGAGACAGGGAGGCAGTAATATCTGTACCTACATCATTTACAGGAAGAGACAGGGAGGCAGTACTAACTGTACCTACATCATTTACAGGAAGATACAGGGAGGCAGTACTATCTGTACCTACATCATTTACAGGGAGAGACAGGGAGGCAGTACTTTCTGTACCTACATCCTTTACAGGAGAGACAGGGAGGCAGTACTATCTGTACCTACATCATTTACAGGGAGAGACAGGGAGGCAGTACTATCTGTACCTACATCATTTACAGGGAGAGACAGGGAGGCAGTACTATCTGTACCTACATCATTTACAGGAGAGACAGGGAGGCAGTACTATCTGTACCTACATCATTTACAGGAGAGACAGGGAGGCAGTACTATCTGTATCTACATCATTTACAGGAGAGACAGGGAGGCAGTACTATCTGTACCTACATCATTTACAGGAAGAGACAGGGAGGCAGTACTATCTGTACCTACATCATTTACAGGGAGAGACAGGGAGGCAGTACTATCTGTACCTACATCATTTACAGGGAGAGACAGGGAGGCAGTATTATCTGTACCTACATAATTTACAGGAGAGACAGGGAGGCAGTACTATCTGTATCTACATCATTTACAGGAGAGACAGAAGCCAGAACTATCTGTATCCACATTATTTATAGAGAAAGCAGGCTTGCATTGTCACCTGTTACATTTACATGGGGAGACTGGGACAGTATTATCTGTTCTTACAGCATTTACAGGTAGAGGTGATGGGGGAGCAGTGCTATCTGTACTTACAGCATTTGCATAAGCAAGTGGAGGCAGGGGAATCCTTTTATCATCTGAAGACTCCTGCAGACGGTTGATATATGTTTTTATTTTATCAGAGCAGTATAGCAATGAGTACCTGAGAGAAATGTGGATTCCACTGGATGGCGCTGTCATTTAGTTGCAGGTGGAAACCGTCAGCAGTTTCTTGGTAATATCCAACTGTTCTTGTCAGGGTTGATTCATTTTTAAAAGCAACAAAATTTAAAATGTCAAACTTTACAAGAAAGTGTCCATTTTCTTTGATATTGATCTCCTCTCTCCCAGGGGTTAACATACGAGTTCTCTTGAGATAATAATTGAGCTGTTTGTTAAGAAGAAAATAACCTGTTATCACTCATGATTTGCATGGCGGTTATACTGGCCCTGGTGGGCTAGTGGATCTCCTATGGTCTCCAGCAGAGATGATTACTAGAACTTGTACATTGTTACAGCTCTGGGAGTTCTTATAGGGGATTCCAGTGAGAAAACACCATTGCTTTGATAAAACTCTAGCATTGCAATACATTCCAGTTACTTAAGGCATATACTGTAACTGGAGGTCATATAGAAAGTTTTTGATACTTATTAGCAGGGGTGGATTTCATGTCCTCCTCATTCACCATTTCTTATTTTTAGCAATCACTATAAGGTTATGTGCACACAGCATATGACAAAATGTTATCCAAATTCCAATTACATTCTGTCATTGCTGGACTGCAGCAGCGCAAAAAACGTGGTCAGTTTTCAGATTTGCTGTCGCATATTATGCCGGATTTTAAACTTGATGGTAAAATTTCCATGCTGTATAGACTACAGCACAGGTTTTTCATTGCTGTCTATGCAGCATGGTGTACCGTTAGAATTTCGCCGGATTCAAAATACTGAAACCGCCAAAATACCGGCAATATTTCTGGGCTGTGTAGACATAGCCTAAGGATTTCAAGACTTACTAATGTTATACACAACAGGAATTCTTCTGCTTTTTCTTCTTCTCTGGCTTACTAGATCAGATAATGCTATGCAACTGCTTCAAACAACTCTCTGGACTATCAGCTGACCATGCACATGTGTGAGCTTGATTATGTGGGAGTGGTTGATTGCTATAAATCTGAGTTCCACTTTGTGGCTGGTTGTTGTCTACTCTGGTTGCTGAGAGATTGTGTTTTGTGAGCTTATAGTATTCAGTTCTGTTTTGGTTCGTTATCTGTTCCCAATTATTGGAGTCTTGTTTTGTCTTCGTTCTCTGTTGCTTCTATTCTCTTTGATAATTTTGAGCTGTTGGGTAGGGCCAGCATTGTGATGGAGTTTGGTAGGTATATTATTATGCTATGTTCACAAGGCATGCCTGCCGCAAGATACCATATGTTTAGAAGAACAGGCTGATCAGCGCATTCTTCTCAAACACAGAGGGAGGCGGCCACATTCTCTTTAATTATCCATGTCACTTCTTTCTGCCGGCGTTCAATACGCGGCAGGGAAGACGGCAGATAATCATAGCTCTCTATGAAATACGTTCTGAAAGATGCTGTGTGAACATAGCTTTACGGGGAGAATAGGGTCAGTTGTGTCTAGTGTTAGGGTTAGGTTTAGGGACAGTTTACTGACTACATTGGGAAAAGTTAGTGTTTAGGCTTAGGTGTATTATGGTATCTTTTATCTGGATTCCAGACATTTATCCTTCCATCCCCACAACACTTTTGAATGCGCCTAAGTTAGACGCCTCAAATATGCTAACAATGATATGCTAGGCGCCTTCATTATTTTAGGCTTGTGGCTCACCGGAGTACACAGCACAGGCGGCGTGAATATGTCATCACACTGCGTGCACAGCCTGATTACGTCATGCTGTCTGTGCAGAAAGACAGCTTCAGGGAGCGGGGAAAGGTGAGTACTGTTAGTTTTTTGTTTTTAATTAGCCCATTAGACCTCTCTATCTGCTGGGGGACCTATAACCTACCTTTATACCAACTGGGAGACCTATAACCTGCCTATATATCTACTGGTGGACATATAACCTGTCTATATACCTACTGTGGGACCTATATACTTGCACATATCTCTGTTTAAAGGTTGTGATATCTTCCACTGAATAAGCAGACACAGGCTACCTGGCAGAAACACCAATACAAGGACACAAATTTTAAATATGTCAGGTGATTTGGGGATAAAAGAGCCTAAAAGTTTAGTATATACACTGGGAGAAGTTCAGAGATGTGATGGCAGCACAGCTCAACTCTGCTGTGTCTAATAGTTCAGTGGGATTGGCTTTTATCGGTTCTCATTATAGTAGGAAAAATAAATATTAGCCATGAGCACAACACAAAGAAATGGTGAAGCCAGACCAGAAGAGGAAAATCCAGGTCTTCTGTGTCTTCTGTGCAGTATAAGGAACAAGTATTTACTGAGGATTTACCTGCCATTGTCTCCAGCTTGACAGAGAGTTACCCAAATCCATTGATGCCCTGTGAAAAATCAATTGGTGCAGGGAATCTGCCAGGGCATACACTGCCCCATACACATGGAAAGTGAGGCTGAAATTGTTCACATCGTATGCCTCACTTGGTAAAGCGTGAAAGCTTTCTGACCCATTACAGACACCTGCTGTACACGCCCGGAAATTATTACAGGTAAAACTCTCATACCGGCAGTCAAACACGTCCAGCCAGATTTTCTCTAAAACATAGAGATCTGGGTATTTCCGGGGGTTGGCATCTAGAAGGAAATTCTTCAGACCAGGAATCTCCGTTCTGTGTAAGGTCAACAGTAAAGAGCCGTTAATTTCTGACATTCGATTGATACCACTAAGTGTTGGGAAGTTAAAAAGAAAAATGAAAACTTTTCGTAAGCCTGTTTTATCAGTGATATGTGATAATAGGAAGAGGTCATCAGATTCACTGTTGAAAATAACCACCTGGCAGGTGGACCGTGCTACTGCCCTTATGGATGTTGGACTTTGCTTCATCCCGTTCCGTGTCAATCTCTCCTTCAGCTCCATGCTGGAACGTTGACTACTTTCACTATTTGTAGAAATAATTCCCACCCAGGTCCAGCCGAAATGCTTCAGCAGCTGCAGGAGTGTGTCATGCTGGGCTCTCTGCCCTGGAAATGTGGGATGGAAAAAGGGAAACTTAACTTCATTGATTCGAACAGAATCTCCCCTTCCAGAAGAGAGAACAAAAGAGTCAGGACAAAGCACAACTCTCCAGAGATGTGGTACAACGCTTCAACCCTTAACCTCTTAAGGACACAACTATTTTCATTTTTTTTTTTCATTTTTCCCTCTCCGCCTTCCAAGAGCAATAACTTTTCCATCTACATAGACATATGAGGGACACGTTGTGCTTCACAAGGCTTCCAACCATCATGTTAAATGAATGGCATGAAGCAATTTTGCCACAGGGGTGCCGATTGTGCAGCACAGTTTATCATTCACTTAGATGCTGCGATCATCGCGGCAAGTAGATAGTTACGTAGAGTTAAGCTGGCTCTGTTGCCTGCTGTTACCGATGGGTGTCAGCTGCAATTAGCAGCCAGCATCCCACCACCTATGTAGCAGGATTGAGGAATATTCTCACTACATAGCACCTTAACGGCCCAATCACTTATATTTAGACATAGCCCAAGGGCTTGTCTGACTGAAAGGCTTGGGCAGTAATTGCACCCTGTATTTCATGTCCTACTTTTATGGATATTCAATAGATGGACTTTTAATGGAAGCCAGAATGTTTTTCTATTTTCGAGTACTCTGCAAGTGATCACTGGGTACCGTGCTTCCTGTTTATCAGCTGAGCTGAATATTGCTTTTTTTATTGTCCAACCTTAAACGTAACCATATACCAAGTTGTAGTTGTATCCTTAATTCCAACTTCATCTGTAACTGAAACTCTGTTACTAACCCTTAATTTCAACCTTTAACCAAATTGTTATCCTAATCTCAACCTCAAATGCAACCTGACCAAACTCCGCACCAAATCTAACCAAAATTTTAACCTAATTTAAACCCTAAACCAAATTATAAGTCTTACTATAAAGCCAACCCCAAATCCAATTCTAACCGCAACTCTAACTAAAACTCTAACGGCAACCGACAACTGTGATTCCAACCCTGACATCCTGCTTTCACTTTTTTAACATGCATGTAACAGGTTGGATAATACATAATCTATAAGGAATATACAGTATCTCACAGAAGTGAGTGCAACCCTCACATTTTTGTAAATATTGTATTCGATCTTTTCATGGGTCAACACTGGAGATGACACTTTAATATAATGTAAAGTAGTCAGTGTATAACAGTGTAAATTTGATATGCCCTCAAAATAACTCGACATCAATGTCTAAACCGCTGGCAACAAAAGTGAGTAAAAATAGACAAATCGTGCCCAAAGTGTCAGTATTTTGTGTGGCCAACATTATCTTTCAGCTCTCCTTTGACTCTCTTTGGCATGGAGGTCACTAGAGGTCACAGGTTGCAGCCACTGGAATCCTCTTCCACATCACAAAGCTGGTGGACTTTGCTCTTCTGTTTGAGGATGCCCCACAAATGGTCAATAGGGTTTAGGTCTGGAGACAGCTTGACCAGTCCAGCACCTTTACCCTCATTTTAGCAAGGAGGTGGTCGTCTTGGAGGCATAGGGGTAGTTATCATGTTGGAATACTGTCTTGTGGCCCAGTTTCCAAAGGGAGGGGATCATGCTCTGCTTTAGAATGATACAGAATGTGTTGGCATTCATGATTCCCTCAATGAACTTTAGCTCCCCGTAGCCGGAAGCAATCATGCAGCTCCCAACCATGACACTCCCACCACCATGCTTGACTGTAGGCAAGACACACTTGTCTTTGAACTTCTCACCTGGTTGCTGCCACACACACTCAACACCATTTGAACTGAACAAGTTTATCTTGGTCTCATCAGACACAGGTCATGGTTCCACTATTCTATTTCCTCAGTCTGCTTGTTTTCAGTAAACTGCTTGCAGGCTTTCTTGTGGATCATCTTTACCAGAGGCTTTCTTCTAGGACGACAGTCATGCAGACCAATTTGATGCAGTATGTGGCGTAGGGTCTGAGTACTAACAGGCTGACCCCCATCCCTTTAACCTCTTTAGCAACGCTGGCAGCACTCATCTATGGATATGACAAGAGATGGGCGAATTTCTCAAAAATTTATTGTTGCCCTTCCTTTCATCGGTCAATAATCCATCAGTATTGCTAAAGCCAAAAACAAACAGGAGTTGATCCAAAACAGAGATGACCAGTAAATGGGATATTTGCATGTCTTCTGTGTTCTGTATCCACTCCTGCTTTTGGATACCTAATCATCAGACAATCCTGATTGTGAGTAGCAAAATGACAGGTTGAGAAGGTGGCAGCAACATCACTATCCCACAAAGTGGCACAATCACATAGTATGGAGGTGGCAGCAATATTAGTAGGCCACAGAGTGGTACAATGACAGGTTGAGAAGGTGGCAGCAACATGATTAGGCCACAGAGTGGCACAATCACACAGTATGGAGGTGGCGGCAGCAACAGCAGCAGCAGCATGAGGTTGGAAAGTGGCACAATGACAAATTCTGGAGGTGGCAGCAACATGATTAGGCCACAGAGTGGCACAATGACAGAGAGTGGAGGTGACGGCAGCAATATCAGTAGTCCACAGAGTAGCAAAATGACAGGTTGAGAAGGTGGTGGCAGCAACATCAGTAGTCCACAGAATGGCACAATGACAGGTTGAGAAGGTGGCAGCAACATCAGTAGGCCACAGAGTGGCACAGAGACACAGCGTGGAGGTGGCAGCAGCATGAGTATGCCACAGATTGGCGCAATGACAAAGTGTGGAGGTGGGTCCCAGGTAAAGATGTTGGGTGGCAGATGGAGCAGTTGGCAGCAGATGTGTGGCATCAGGTGGGTGGCAGCATCAGAATAGTAACTGAGGCAGGTAGTTTGATTCCAGACTCATTTCTCAAAGTTTTGGTGAGGCGTCATGGCTGATCTAATCTGATGCGTAAGGCATTGGTGTGTGAAAATCCTGGCCGATCCACGCCTGATTCATCTTGACAAAGGTGAGTGTCTCCACATTTCTGGTGGACAAGCGAGTTCTCCTTGGAGTAACTATGGGCCCCGCCGCACTGAACAGGACAGCTTCTCCAGTGCAAACTCTGCAAGTTGCGGTCACACAATCAGTTTGGCTGCCCAGTAGTCCATCAGATCTTCTACCTGGGGTGACAGAGTGCTGTCCAAGTGTCCACCTGCTGGTTCAGGGTCTGCTCTAGGTCCTGCTGCTGCTGTTGGTGAGTACGCTCCTCACTAGGCAGGTGAAGGAAGCTGCTCATCAACGGCTCCAGACTTAAGCTGCTGCTGATGGAGCTGCTACTTCTCCCCTCCCACCTCCCCACAGCAGCCGTGGCAGTGGTACAAGAGCAATGAGGAACCCCCTAGTCAGGACTGCCAGAGGATGGACGATGGCGCACATAGGCAGCGGCCAACTGAATACATAGGAATTCTCTATAGTACGCGACTTTCTCCTCCTTCTCGGCAGTTGGAAAAAAGGCACCCATTTTGGACCGGTAGTGAGGGTCCCAGAGGGAGGAGAGCCAGAGTCATCCCTCTACTGGATGGTGACTATTCGGCTGTCACTAGCCAGGCAAATCAGCATGCTGTGGGCCATCTGCGCAAGTGACTCTGAGGGACTCCCTGCCTCCATCTCCACTGTATACTGCCACGGTGTGTCTGGGTCATCTGCCTCATCTCCCTCATCTCCCACTACTTTCTCCGGCTGCTCCTGCTCCTCCTCTCCTGTCACCTGGGTAGAAAAACACTAATTAAGCCAGACACTGCTTGTGCTCCAATGTCCTCCTCCTTCTCCTCCAGTTCAGCCCCCACCGGACTCATGTGGCCGTAAGATATAGTCGCCACGTCTCCAGTCTCCTGACCAGACAGATTTTGCAGCATCTGTTCATCCTGTAGTCCTGGCGACTGACAAATAACGTGGCCTCCTCAAAGGGCCTGAGCAAACGGCAGGTGTCCCACATGAGCTGCCACTGGCTGACATCAAAATTACACAGGGGAGTGCTCCTGTCCGCTTGGATCATCAAAAAATCATTAATGGCCTTTCTCTGTTCATACAGTCGGTCTAACATATGGAGGCTGGAATTCCAACGGGTGGAAACATCGCATATCAGCCTATGTTGGGGGAGGCCGTTCTGCCGCTGCAGCTCAAGGAGGGTGTGCTTGGCTTTGTAAGAATGGATGAAGTGCATGCACAGTTTCCTGGCCATTTTTAGAATGTCTTGCAGATGGGTGGAAGACTTCAGGAACCTTTTGACAACCAGATTGAACACGTGCACCATGCAGGGCACATGGGTCATCCCTCCTCGGTGCAGCGTGGACACCATGTTCCTTCCATTGTCTGTCACCATGGTTCCGATTTGCAGTTGTCGCGGAGAAAGCCACACATTGATTTCGTGTTGCATGACGTGGAGCAATTCTTCCACTGTGTGACTTCATTCGCCCAGGCAAACCAGGTGTAAAACTGCATGACACCGCTGTGCCCTGCACATGTGGTATGATGGAGCAGCACTGGAGGCTGAGGTGGTGGTGGAGGAGGAGGCGGACATTGACGCAGGAACAGCAGTTTGACAACGTGGAGGAGAAAGCGGCGTCTCCTGTCCAAGTTGCTGGTGTGGCTGGGCAGGAAACACATTCACCAAGTGGGCCATAAAGGACATGTACTGGCCCTGACCGTAGTTACAGCTCCACATGTACGCGCTGTCGTGCACCTTTGAAGACACCGATAGGCTCAAGGACTGGCCCACCTTTTGTTCTACATATTTGTGCAGGGCTGGTACTGCCTTTTTGGAAAAGAAATTACGGCTTGGGACACTCCACCTTGGCTCGGCACAAGCCATTAGTTCTCTGAACGAAGCAGAGTCCACTACTTGGAAAGGGAGGGACTGCAGTACCAACATCCTGGACAGGAGCACGGTCAGCTTCTGCACATTAGGATGGTTGGACGCATACTGTTGTCTCTTGGCAATCACCTCGGTGAACGACTGCTGGCGCCATGAGTGGCGAGGAGCAGGAGCATCTGGACCGGTAGATGATGGCAAAAACAAACAGCTCCCTTCAGCAGAGGTGGTGGAGCCTTGACTGGCTGAAATGGCATTCGTGCCACTGGGTGTTGCTGCTATTGCTGCGGCGGCAGGATGGACCACCACATCTGAGACACGTTTCTCCCAGGCCACTGGATGGTGACGCTGCATGTGTTGATACGAGGCCAAGGTGCCAACGTTAGCTACATGGCCACGCTTCACTTTCTGCCCACAGATTCTACATATACACATGTTCGTCTCCTCCGGTGTCTTAGCAAAAAACTGCCACACCGCCGAGTAGGTGATTTTACTGCCAACGCTCCGCACTGAGTGACTACTACCGCAGCTGCCTCGGTGAGCCCCTGTGCCGCTACTTTCTTGGACCTGCGAAGCGGGTTTTCTATCCAGTGGCCATTTGGCTCCTGACCTCGCAATGCTGCCACCCTGCTGACTCACGACTTGCTGGCTGCGCCGCTGCCTGACACGCAAGCTGACACCCTCTTCTCTCGACGATGATGATGAAGCCCTTGCTTCACCCGGCTCCCAAGTGTGATCGGCTACATCGTCATTGATTTGTGTTTGCCCGTCACTGCTATTCTCCTCAATGGTCTCAGTATGCAGAGCCTGACTGCTTGCAACATAACCTCCCGTGCCACTCTCCACATCACTACTTTCCCGCCTACTGCAAGAAGCAGCGGATGTCTGCCCCACCTCTTCGCTGCCAAGTAGCTGCTGACTGTCCTCAAAGAGTTCGTCCTCGCTGTATAGTGGCGCTGAGCCCAGACCACATAGTAGATCTCTGGCTGAGGGAACCAAACGGGACAGAGGTGGGTTGAGGACAGGTGAGGGCTGTTGACCCACTCCCGGGCCATGCCAACTAAGGGTTGTGTATGACATTCCCACCGACTTTTGGCTGGGGTTGTCAGATGTCATCTGGTCGGAAGTGGATGATCTAGTCAACCAATCAAGAACCCTTGGGTTGCTGGTAAACACACTGCCACTAGATGACATCGGCAGTTCTGGCCTCACCGAATCACCCCTGCTGTTATGTCCCCTTACTGTGCTGCGACCTGTGCCTGCTCCAGGAACATTTGTGCCACTGCCACTTGCATGTGAAGGACCTGCCACCTCTCTGTCTGACATACTGTTTGATAAAAAAATTAAATTAAGCCTTGGATATGAAGTACCCTACAGAAAAACCAGATATAATTTTGGCGTATATGGGACCAAAAAATAGAGACACCCTGTATCTATGGGGGCCCCATAGTCCCCCCCAGTGGTCAGGGTGATGGCCCCATAGTGCCCCCCAGTGGTCAGGGTGATGGCCCCATAGTCCCCTCAGTGGTCAAGGTGATGGCCCCATAGTCCCCTCAGTAGTCAGGGTGATGGCCCCATAGTCCCCCCAGTAGTCAGGGTGATGGCCCCATAGTCTCCCCAGTAGTCAGGGTGATGGCCCCCTAGTCTCCCAATTAGGTCAGGGTGATGCCCCATAGTCTCCCCAGTAGTCATTTAGATGCCCCATAGTCTCCCCAGTAGTCATTTAGATGCCCCATATAGGCCCCCTAATGATTATAAAACAAAAAAAAAAGTCACTTACCTGCTGGATGTCTGTGCAGCGAGGCCCGGTCCGGGAGCTGGGTATGGTGTAAGCAGCGTGACGTCACGCCGCTTACGCCCGCACGCAGCTCCCAGAGATCTCCTCGGCGGCAGAGGCTGCCGGCGAGGAGACCCAGCGTCACTGGGGGCGTGAGTAAAGCGGCGCGTCACGCCCCCTGCGACGCCCTATGTACAGCGCTCACCGAGCGTTGTACATACAAGGGGAGAAGGTGGGAGGGAAACGATCCCTCCTGCCTTCTCCATGTACTGACTGACTCTGCAGTCAGGGAGATCGCGGGCCGGAAAACACAAGGCCGCGGGCCGGATGTGGCCCGCGAGCCTTGTGTTTGACACCTGTGCCCTACAGAAAAACCAGATGTAATTTAGTCATATATGGGACAAAATAAAAAAAGACACCCTGTATTTTAGTCCAAATTAACCCACAATCAAGAGGTTAAATGAAGCCTTGTGTATGAAATATAAACAAAAGAAAAAAAATATCCCCATTAAAACGTAACCTTTATTGGTATACAGTAAAACATATCCAAAACGAATGGATTTACCAATCTTGAATGGTGATTAATTCAAACGGGGTCTGACTAATAATCTCCAAGGCAGTAACTATAAGTACAGGGATACAGGGGCTAAGGGGACAATTAAGCCTCTAAACAATCCCTATCAGTAACCCTACTCTGCCCCTTAGTAGGATACCCGCCCTGAAAAAGGGCGATCCCACAAATCTATTCCTAATACAAACCCTATTTTAAATAAATAGAAATAGGGAAAAAGTATATTTGTCTCCCAGTAAACTGAAATAAAGTCCAGACGCGTTTCATTCAAAAACAAATCCTCAGTGGGCACCAACAATTAGAAGACCAACACAAAACCCAAATAGGAAGCAACAAAAGGCTAGTGTGCTTATTGGGCAAAAACAGGCTAGTGTGCCCTGGGAAGTGAATCTACCCCCTTTAATGACCCAACGAAATTTACCCAACAGTCCACTTAAATCCCAAAAAGCACGCCCAGAAAGGAGCATTACCTCCAATCCCCGTGCGATCCTTGATCCTACTTCATCGCCCAGCGTTCATGAACTCACATTGCACGTGCGCTGCTCTCACTCATATCCGATGACGCCAATCCACTTGGAGCCGATTCTGCGCATGAAAATGAAATGATGGTCCAACTAAACGCAAACCGATGGAATAGCATGCCGCTGCAAGATGCTGTGGTAACCATGCTGGTTCAGTATTCCTTCAATTTTGAATAAATCCCCAACAGTGTCACCAGCAAAGCACCCCACACCATCACACCTCCTCCTCCATGCTTCACGGAGGGAACCAGGCATGAAGAGTCCATTCTTTCACCTTTTCAGCGTCGTACAAAGACACGGTGGTTGGAACCAAAGATCTCAAATTTGGACTCATCAGACCAAAGCACAGATTTCCATTGGTCTAATGTCCATTCCTTGTGTTCTTTAGCCCAAACAAGTCTCTTCTGATTGTTGCCTGCCCTTAGCAGTGGTTTCCTAGCAGGTATTTTACCATGAAGGCCTGCTGCACACAGTCTCCTCTTAACAGTTGTTGTAGAGATGTCTGCTGCTAGAACTCTGTGTGGCATTGACCTGGTCTTTAATCTGAGCTGCTGTTAACCTGCGAATTCTGAGGCTGGTGACTCAGATTAACTTATCCTCCGCAGCAGAGGTGACTCTTGGTCTTCCTTTCTTGAGGCGGTCCTCGTGTGAGTCAGTTTCTTTGTAGTGCTTGATGGTTTTTGCCACTGCACTTGGGGACACTTTCAAAGTTTCCCCAATTTTTCGGACTGACTGACCTTCATTTCTTAAAATAATGATGGCCACTCATTTTTCTTTACTTAGCTGCTTTTTTCTTGCCATAATAGAAATTCTAACAGTCCATTCAGTAGGACTATCAGCTGTGTACCCACCTGACTTCTGAACAACACAACTGATGGTCCCAACCCCATTTATAAGGCAAGAAATCCCACTTATTAAACCTGACAGGGCACACCTGTGAAGTGAAAACCATTTCAGGTGACTACCTCTTGAAGCTCATCAAAAGAATGCCAAGAGTGTGCAAAGCAGTAATCAAAGCAAAAGGTGGCTACTTTGAAAAACCTAGAATAGAAGGCATATTTTCAGTTGTTTCACACTTTTTTGTTAAGTATATAATTCCACATGTGTTAATTCATAGTTTTGATGCCTTCAGTGTGAACTGTTGGAATGAGAAGGTGTGTCCAAACTTTTGGTCTGTACTGTACGTATCTGAACGGCCCATAGTTAAGATGGAACCTGTTACATCAGAGGTGAGCAATGCGCCTGCGCACCAGCCCCTATTCGGACTCTTTCAGTGACAGCATCACATAGATTTCTAATGACCACCAAGCGCCCGAAACAGCACCTGCTCTTGTCTACATCACCTAGGATTACGGGCTAACCATAATTACAGTAAAGAACCATACTTCAGAAGATGAGTAATGGGCATGCGCTACAATTTACCTGAAAACGTCCCATTCATTTGGTCAAGGCAATAAAAACATATTAACCAATCCAAACAAAGTAAATGTCACTCATATGTTAATTATGTCATAATAATAATAAAACAAATCTAACATTATATTTTAACCAGTTACATATGTGCCATTATTACCTAGACAAAATGATAGAGGTGCCAAACAGATATATGTAATTACACAAAATCTGTTCCAAATAAATTAATCATAACTCCCTCTAGCTAATGGGCAGAAACCATATAATAGTATGTGCAGTTCAACAAAGAACGTTAATCCGGGCTAAGACGGATCTATATATGGATAAAGAATATAAGGAACCATGTTCAAAAAATAAGACTTTCACAGACTAGACATTTTTCCCAAAATACATAACATCATAAGGGAATCTCTTAATTAGCACCCTGTAGAAAAGAAGGTCGTCACAAAAAGCAAGTATATGATAATGCCTCATTAAGGCCAAAAGGGGACACACAATTAATCTCAAAGATCCATTTGGATTCCTTCTGTAAGATGAGTTTGTCCCAATTTCCACCCCTCGGAGAGAAGCTTACCAAGTCAATACCCAAAAATCGAATGGACTCTTCATTCCCTGGATGACATTCCCTCATTTGCTTCGCAATTGAGGTATCGGCTTGTCTCCGGATGTCTCCTATATGATCCCCAACCCTTCTTCTCAATGCTCGTCAGGTCTTTCCCACATAATTGAGAGGACAAGTACAGGTGGCCAAATAGATCACACCCACGGATCGACAGTTGATAAATTGTTTGATGTAATATTTCTGTCCTGTTGAAACACTTGAAAATTCTTTCCCATTTACAATAAAACGACATAAACTACATGATCCGCACCTAAAGCAACCCAAAGGTTAGACAACAATCTTCTCGAGGTGGTCTTACAAAATGACTCTGAACCAACCTGTCCTTTAGGCTACGACCTTTACGATATGTAATCCGGGGTTTATCCGGAAGAACTGACCTAAGATCATGATCCTGCATCAAAACATTCCAATATTTACTAAGAATATTCCGGATCTCAACTGCCTTAGAATCATAACTTCCAATAATATGTAAGTCCATTCTTTCCCCCTGGGTATCAGAAGAGTGAAGAAATCAGGCGATACCTTTTAGAGGCTAACTGAGTATATTTGATGGTGAGCTTTCGAGAGAACTAGCTCTCTTCTTCAGACTTTGATGTTATACAAGAAATTAAAATTCACAGACTTTTTATACACAAAAGACCTGACCTTCAAAGAATCTTAGAATTCTTAACAAAAAACAAAATGCAATATAAGCAGAAAGTCATTTACAGAGGTCAAGCAGTCAACTATCTGGAAACTTGTGAGGCGTGACAGGAGGGTCATTTTTCCTGGTCTATCTAGCACCCATCAGGCCGTGATTTGTGACATCACTGTTCACACTAGTTCGACATAAAGCTAGCATGAATATTTAGCCCTTTTTGCAGAGTCTGAATTTTTGCATTAATTTAATTCCCACTCCTTTCTCCCCCTCTGCGTCTTAAAGTGTCCCTTTTAAAACCATAATTTTCAGTTCTTCAATACAGTGGTCCTCTCTAGAGAAGTGTTGTGCCACTGGAAGATCAGTTCTGCTGTTATTAATAGTAAATCTATGTGAGTTCATGGCTGGCTGAGTCTTTCCCCTGTTTCCCCACATAAGGCCTGTGATGGGACATTGCATAACATAATAAAGATACACCACATTGCTAGACCTGCAGGAAAATGTCCCCTAGTTCTGTGCACCTGCTGTGACTGTGGGACGGGTTTACACTGTCAGTGGTGTGGATGTGCCTGCAGGTCTTGCACTGTTTTGCAGCGGGTGACGTGCCATTTTCGTTGGGGCCTTCAGGGCGCTCCGGACAATAATACGCCGCAGGTTTGGTGGTTGCCAAAAAGGAAAAGGAAGAGGGGGGACTGGGAATATGTCTTTGAGTCTATTGTCCCTTTTGTAGCACAGGTTGAAGTTCCTTGGCAACTTTCGTAGGATTTTCCAGCTGTGGGTTGTAGGTTACAAATAGGGCACTCGTTCTTCCTTCTGGGTCTCTTTGTATGTGAGCAGACTGTCTCTGTTTGATGGCGGCCGCTTTGCTGATTTGATTGTCGTCACTTTTGGCCTGTATCCCAATTGGAGAAATTTTTTCCTCAGATCCAGGAGGTGTTTGTCCAGATCTGTCTTGTAGGAGCAAATACGATTGTGTCGTTTAAACCTGGCTGTATATAATGGATTGCTTTGGGGTGTTTGGGGTGGAAGCTGTCATTCCTGAGGTAGGCCGTTCTGTCTGTGGGTTTGTGGTACACTGATGTGGTAGCCGGTGGTCTTTGATGTGTATTGTAGTATCCAGAAAATGGATTTTGCTCTCTGAATAGGTAAGCTTGAGGTTGATGGTGGGGTGGAATTTTTTGAAGTCATTATGGAATTGAATTAGGGCCTCCTCGCCCCGCAGTCCAGATGACAATGATATCATCGATTTTAACGGAAGGGGACATCATGGGTTTGGTGGTGCATGTGGATAGATACGCTCCTTCCAGTGCGCCCTAAGGAGATTTGCATATTGGGGCGCACATCTGGACCATGGAAGTTCCCATTCGCTGTAGATATAGGTCGTCTCCAAATTTAAAATAGTTGTGGCTGGGGTATGAACTGTATGAGCTGTGTTATTGGTTTTGTTGGGAGGTTTAGTTTCTCCAGGTGTGTTCCGACATGCTGCAACTCCATCCTTTGTGGGGTATGTTTGTATACAAGGATTCTACATCCATGGTTGCCAAAATGGTTTCCCTCAGGAAGTGGCCGAGGGCATTGAGTTTGTTAAGAAGATCGTGGGGTTTTGGATTTTAACTAGGAGTATCTCTGACCAGGGTTTTTAGGAGATTTTCCACCCAACCTGAGATATTCTCTGTCAGAGTCCCAATACAGAAATGATAGGCCCCCAGGTTGCCTTCTTTGTGGATCTTGGGGGCATGTAGAAACAGCCCGGCTGGGATCTGGTGGGATGAGCCCTCTACTGCCTCTGGACCTGAGTTGGAAACTTCTTGATCATATTTTTTACGTGTTTTATAAAGTCCTCTGTGGGGTTTAATGTTAAGTTTGGAGTAATGGGCTGGGTTGGAAGTGCCCGTTTGCTTCCCGGATGTAGTCAGAGGTGTTCTTCATGCCCCTTTGTCAGCTGGTTTTATTATTTTGTCCTGATTTTCTTTCAATGAGGTTGATAGCCCTTTTGTTCCTGGGAGGGTTAGTTGTGGACCTGCTTCTTTACTTTCCCCAAGATCTCAGATTGTATTTGCTTTGGGAAAACAGTCAATGTATTTGTCTAGTGCTGCATTAGTTCCAGGCCGTGGGGTCCAGGTTGATTTTTTGGTGGGTTCCTTATGGGCTGTTCTCTCAGAGTCGCTTCTGTATCCTGAGATCTCTTAGGAATAAGCAACTCCAAACGTTCCTGATCAATGGCAAAATCATAAGCCTGTTTTGGCACTTTACGGGGATAGCCCCTAGCTTGAAACATCTGTTGTAAATCACGAGCTTGAGACTTAAAAGTTGTTAAATCATAACGGTTTCTCCTGAGGCATAAGAACTGCCCCTTTGGTATACCTTTTAACAGAGCTCTGAGATGGCAGCTCTCCCACTTCAGGAGACTATTTGTTGCCGTCTTCTTACAGTATACCTTGGTACTCAGTGTATTATCAAAATTTTTTGCGATACAAACATCCAAAAAGGGTAATGTATACTTATTGATCTCAGAGGTAAAGCTAAGTCCAGTGTCATTATTATTGAGGAATTCAATAAAGAGCTTGAAATTAACCTCATCCCCTTGCCAAATGATGAAAACATCATCAATATACCGTGCCCAATATTGGACACGGCTATGATGTAATTCAGAGCTTTCTGAGAAGACCACTGTCTCCTCCCACTATCCCAGGAGCATATTTGCATATGTGGGAGCGCAAGGGCTCCCCATAGCAGTGCCCCTGAGCTGGTGGTAGACTTTGTCATCAAAAAGAAAAACATTATTTTCCAATATGAATGTAAGGAGTATGTTCACAAACTCATTATGTTTTTTAAAATGAGTACCCCTCATTTCCAAAAAATACCTTACCGCTTCTAGACCCTTATCATGTGGAATGGAGGAATAAATGGCCTCCACATCCACACTAGCCAAGTATGTATCATCATCCAATGTTATTCCATCAATCTTAGACAGCAAATCGGAGGTGTCCCTGACATAGGAGGGAAGTGCTGTTACAAAATTACAAAATTACGTAGGATCCGATCAATGTATCTACCAGAATTGTATATGTGTATGAAATACCGTACAGAATAACCAGATGTAATTTAGGCGTATATAGGACCAAAAAAAACAGACACCTTGTATTTTACTCCAAATTACCCCACAATTACCCCGTCCAGCAACAGCAGAAATAGAACACAGATTTACAGAGAAGCTCATATCTGCTAAACCAAGTGATAGAGGTAATGCAACCCAATTACAAAAGTGCTTATTTTTACTGTCCCCATAATCTGAGACATGATCTTTGTAGCGATAAAACCCCTTTAAGCCTTGTTTATGAAATACCGTACAGAACAACCAGATGTAATTTAGGCGTATATAGGACCAAAAAATACAGACACCCTGTATTTTAGCCCGATTCCCCCAAAATGAGTTTTTAAAATTTAAGCCTTGGGTTTTAAAACCCTACAGAAAAAAAAGAGTAATTTGGGTTTAATTTGGGAAAAAAAAAAAAAGGGAACACCCTTTTTTTTATGAAAATTTTAACCCACAATAAAAAGAGTTAAATTAAGTGGGGTTTTTAAAACCTACAGAAAAAACCAGATGTAATTGAGGCAAATGGGAAGAAGTAACCCCCCCCGGACTTTAGGGAGAAACCCAAAATAAAACAAAATTTAATAACACTTGTGATGGTCTTCCCCCCAGTCGTGATAAAAAACGGTTTGTTTTATAAAAGTTCAATTGTGCAGGCAAGATGCTTATGACAGGAAAAACAGGGGAAAAAATTGAGGTTTTAAAAGATGGCGTCCATATTTATAGGGCTTGATTCACAGAGCCGTGGTCGCTGATTGCTTCATGTCTGCACATGTCTTTGGGACGGGTTCCTTTTTTCCTCCCGAGTTCTTGCCTCTGAAAAGCCATGTGCCGCGGCCATTTTAAAAAAAAAAAAGACGCTTGTTCTGCGAATCCCAAAACTTCGGTTGGGGAAAACCAAAGTTTCGTAAATTCTAAACAAATTTCCTTTGTTAGAAGTTTCCCCCATCTCTAGATATGACGCGACATGTGACTCATCTTCTTTGGTCAACCTGGCGAGGTTGTTCTGAGTGAACTTTCTGTTAAACCCTGTATGGCTTGTCCCCCGTGCTGCGTTTCAGTTTTAGGGGGTTGGCAATCTTCTTTTTTTCTAGGCCATGTTTTATGACCCTACATCACCGGCACTTTTATTAGGTACACCATGCTAGTAAAGGGTTGGACCCCTTTTGCCCCTTTAGAACTGCCCCAATTTTTTCGTGGCAAGTTTTTCCCCGGGGTGTTGCAACGATGCTCAATGGTACCAAGGGGGGCCCAAAAAAGTGCCCGAAAATATTCCCCCACCCCAAAAACCCCCCACCACCAGCCCGAACCATTGAACAAGGCAGGTGGATCCAGCTTTCTGTTTTTTGACGCCAAATTTGACCTACCTCCGAATGTCAAGGGAGAAATCGAGGGGCTCATCAGCCCGGCAACTTTTTTTTCCAATCTTCTACTGTCCAATTTCGATGGCTTGGGCAAAATTGGGGCCCATTTTCCCTGTTCTTACTAAAGGAGTGGCCCCGGTGTGGTCTTTGTGATGTAGCCCATCTCCCTCAAAGTTGGGCGAACGGGCCCGTCAGAGATTTTTCTTCTTCCCTCCTTGGTTGAAAAACGGGTGGTTTTTAAAAAAAGTCACTTTTTGCCTTTCTATCAGCTCAAAACCAGTTCCCCATTTTTCCTTTGACCTCTGGCTCAAACAAGGCTTTTCCCGGGCCCTGGGGGATTTGCCCCCTTTTCACGGGGGATTTTTTTTTCTTTTTGGCCCAATTTTTGGAAAACCCTTAAGGGGTTTTGGGTGCGGGGGAAAAAACCCAGGGGGGTTCAGGGGGTTTCAAAAATTTTCTGGACCGGGCCCTTTCTGGCACCAACCCCCAATGCCCTTTAAAAGGGGCACCCCAAAAATCCCCTTTTCTTCCCCTTACTGATGCTCGTTTTGAACTGCAGGAAAATTGTCTTTGACCTTTGTCTACATGTTAAATCCCACTGACTTGCCCCATGGGTTTGGGGCCTGATTAAAAATTTTAAAGTTTTTAACGAGCGTTTGGCAGGTTTACCTAATAAAGGGGGGGGTTTGGTGATTACCCTGGAGAAAAAGAATTTTTTTTTTTATTTCTTCGGGACAGTTCTTTGCTAATGAGGGCCATGTTGGAGTTCGGGGCCAATCATGAGGGGAGGGTGAGAGCGGGATAAACCAAATTTAACACCCCGGCTCCCCTTTTCAAAAAAGGATTTTTGTAACATTTAAAAAGGGTCACGGGGACCGTGGGGGAAAATTTTTGGCAAATTGGGAACAATTTGTCCACTTTCACTTAGAAATGTGTTAGTTTTCTGTAAGGATTCAAAAAAAATGATTTTTTTAAAAGTTTTATCTAAATGGTACAAAAGAAACCTAATTATTCCCATTTCTTTCCCTAGGGTTTCCCCCTTTTTGTTTGGGATAGGGTACGTTTCCCTGGTTTATCGGTCTTTTTTTTTTTGATGGGGGGGGGACAGGGATGTTCCCTTTTTGGGGGAGGGTTATTTTTTAAAATTAAAAATTATCCCCGGGTTTTTCCCAAATTTTAAAATGATCCCTCAGTTTTTATTTATGTTGGGCTTTGAAAAAACATATGCCCCCCAAAAGGGAAAAACCCGAACATCTTGCTTTAAAATTGGGTGCTAAGGTTTCTAATTTCCAGAAAGGGGTTTAACCTTGAACCCTCCATAGCAGAATGGTTCAAGGAGATTGTCCACTTGAAATGCCCTGGGGAGAAACAGAGGAAAATCCAAAAACCCAAACCTTTTTTAAATAAATTTAAAAAATTTTGGGGGCATGGATAGACTTTACCACTTCCCCTGAATATAGCAGCTTAAATTAATTATTTATTCTTCTACATCTTGATCAGTCTCTTCTATTAAACATATTGGTTGTTTCTTGTGGGGTTTGTGGGGCGGGGGGGGGGGGTTTTCTGAGTTTTTTGTCCAGAACTATTGGGTTTTTTAAAAGTTTAAAACTTTTTGATCCTTTTAAATTTTTGGGTTTACGCTGTAAAGGTAATTTATTATTTAAAAATATATAAAAAGTATTCAGCTATTTCTTAAAAAACAAAAAGATAGTAATTTAGAGATGGGCGAATTGATTCTACGGTGGACTTTTGTTGAGAATTTCGGGGAAAAATTTTTGGGTTTTGAAGAAGTCGAAGTTTGGGGTTTTTCGGGGGGAACGAAGGGGTGCTTTTTTATTGTAAAAAAATGGGCCCCGCGAGCAAAATGGCGTTTTCATGGGGCAAAGAAAAATTGGGGAGGAAGAAGGGATTTGCCTGCATGACATGTGCAAAAGATGAAGCCAAACGGGAACCGGCGGGATTCTTTGGACGTCACCGCACTTATAAGTCCGGGGCGAGTGGGAGCTCATACCGCTCCCCTTTTTAAAGTCAGAAAAGGGGTGCTGCGGGGTTATTTTTAAATTGAAAAATGATTTTTTTACAGCGTTTTTTTGTGGGGTGTTTTAACCCGGGTCTCAGGAAAACTTCTCTTAACGTTTATTTTTGATTTTTTTGGGTATTGGATCTAAAACCCAGGGGTGCGCCCCTTGCAGCTGCATTTTAACTTTTAAAAACCCTATTTGTCAAGACATTTTTTTTCCCAAGGGGGATAAAAGGCCAGTTCTGTTTTTTATTCTTTTAAAAAACCCGCTTTTTTTTTACAAATAAAAATTTACATTCCCTTTTTTGGGTTGTTTAAAATTCTTGGCGCAATTTACATCCAGGGGTTAATTAAGCGGGGTTTTTCCGCTGTGGTAAACCCCAAAGGGAAACCCGGTCATTTTTCACCCCCCAAATATATTTTTTTTTCCTGTAGCCTAATTCAAAAGAAAAGGGTTTAAAATTTAAAATTTTTATCTTATTTTTGTGTGGGTAAAAAAAAAAACCGCATTGAAACCCAGCTAAAAAAGAAAAGTAGTTTGTGGTGGCTCAATTCTTTGGCAAAATTTTTTTTTCCAAGGGTTAACAAAAGGTATTTTTCTGCAGTTAAATCGAAAAAGAAATTCATTTTCCCGCCCACAAAAAGAAATTTGTAGCTTTAATTCATTTTCCAAAGGGTTTAAATTAAAGTTTTTTTAAAAATTAGAAAATACACATTTTTTAAACGGCCTTTACAAGTAAAAATTTTTCCTGGCCATTTTTTGGGAGCTTTTTAAATTCCCCAAGGGTTCCCAAAGCTTGTTACTGGGTTCTTTTGGATTTAAAAATTACGGGTTTTGTATATTTATCAATACAGTTTTCCCTTCATCAAACAGTGTCTGTTTTTTTTGGAAACAAACAGTATGTCAGACAGAGGGGGAAAAAAGGCTCTGCCCTTGGCGGAGTGGCGGGGGCACAAAAATTCCGGGAAAACGGGCCCAGGGCAGAACAGCAAGGGGAGTCGCACGGGGTTTAAATGGGTTTGAGGCCAGAATTTCCCGCTGTAAAAAAAATTTTTCAAAAAGGGGGCCGGTGTGTTGTTTCAGAAAACCCAAGGGTTCTTGTTTGGGGTTGCCCTGGGTTTCATCCATTTTCCCCCAGATGACTTTCGGGACAAACCCCAGCAAGAGTCGGGGGGGAACTTTCAGACCCCCCCCCCCAAACCCTTGTTTTTCAGGGGAGGGGGAGCGGGTAGCGGCCCTAAAACCTTTGCCCTTTCAACCACCCTCTGTCCCATCCGGTTCCCTCAGCCAGAGATCTACTATGTGGTCTGGGCTCAGCGCCACTATATAGCGAGGATGAACAATTTGAGGAGGGCAGTCAGCAGCTACTTGGCAGTGAAGAAAATGGGCAATATCCCTGCTTCTTGCAGTAGGCGCAAAGTATTAGATGTTGAGAGTGGCTTGGGAGGTCATGTTGTGAGGTAAGCCTTGCATACCAATACCGGTGATGAGGGACAGCAGTGACGATGAATCACAAATAGATGATGATGTAGCCGACGCACTTGGAGCTGGGTGAGGCACAAGGGCTTCAACATCGTCAGGAGAAGCGGGCGTCAGCTTGCGCGTCAGGAGCAGCGCAGCAGCAAAGTGTGGTCGTTTGGCCGTGGAGTCAGCAGGATAAGCAGCCGTGTGAGGTCGGGAGCCAAGCGGACACGGGATAAAACACCCCGCTTCGCAGGTCCAAGAAAGTAGCGGATCAGGGGTCAGCGAGGCAGCGGCGCAGTAGTCACTCAGTGCGGAGGTTGGCGGTAAAATCCGATACTCTGCGTGTGGGCAGTTCTTTGCTAAGACCACGGGAGGAGCCGAATATGGGTATCTGTAGAATCTGTAAGACACCCCCCTGTAAAGTGAAGCGTGGAAAGGGAGGCTAACGGGGTTTGCACCACGGCCTGCATCAACACTGCAGGCAGTCACACAGTGGTTATTGGAGAAACGTGGCTCAGATGTGGTGGTTCCATCCTGCCGCGCAGCAACAGCAGCAGCGCCCAGTGGCTGCATTGCATGCAGCCAGTCAAGGGCTCCACCACCTCTGCAGATGGGAGCTGTTTCTCTTTGACATTATCTCCCGGTCCAGATGCTCCTGTCCTCGATTCTATGGCGCCAGCAGTAGTTCAGCGAGGCGATTGCAAAGAGACAACAGTATGGCGTCCAACCATTCCTAAGTGCAGAAGCTGACCGTACTACTGTCCGAAGTGGTTGGTGCTGCAGTCCCTCCTTTCCAAATGGTGGACTCTGCACCGTTCAGGACTAATGGCTTGTGCCGAGCCGAGCATGGAGAGTTCCAAGCAGTAATTTCTTTTCCTAAAAAGGCAGTACCATGGCACTTTCATAAATATGTAGAACAGAAGTGGGCCAGTCCTTGAGCTTATCGGTTTGTTCCAAGGTGCACGCAGCGCGACGTCTGGAGCTGGGAGGATGTAACTACGGTCAGGGCCAGTACTTGTCCTTTACGGCCCCTGGTTGAATGTGACTTCCGGCCCTGCCACACCAACAACTTGGACAGGAGAAGCGCTTTCTCCACCACGTTGTCAAAATTGCGGGGGGGTCTCCTGCACCAATGTCCGCCTCCTCCACCTCCACCACCATCTCAGCCCCCACAAGTAATGCTCCATAATATCACATGTGTAGGCACAGCGGGTGTCCGCAGTTTTCTACACCGGGCTTACCTCGGCGATCGAAGTCACACAGGGGAGGAACTGCTCCGCGTCATGCAGCATGAAATCGATGTGTGGCTTTCTCCGCGCCAACTGCAAATCGGAAAACCATGGTGAGGACAATTGGAGGAACATGGTGTCCGCGCTGCGCACCGAGGAGGGATGGTCCATGCGCCTGCATGGCGACGTGTTCAATCTGTAGTGGAAAAGGTTCCGAAGTTCTTCACCTCGATCTTCAGAAGTGTCTGAAAAATGGCCAGGAAACTGTGCATTGCACTTACACCATTCCTACAAAGCCAGGATAACCTACCCTCCTCGAGTTGCAGCGGGTCGACGGCTCCACCTAACACAATTGATTGACGTTGTTTCACACCATGGGATTCCAGCCATGACATGTTGGACCGACTGTATGAAAGTGAAAGGCCATTTTCGATTTTTTGAGGATCTGGCGGACAGGAGTAATCCCATGTGTATACTTTGATGTCAGCCAGTGGAGCTCATGGTGACCTGCAGTTTGTTGGAGGCATTCGTGGAGGCCACGTTATTTGTCAGTCGCCAGGGACTACGGGATGAATTGCTTCATTCACTGCTTCATGTCCTGGACGATGCTGGAAAAAACTGTCTGGGCAGGGGACTGGAGGACGTGGCGACTCATACTCTGCGGCCACATGAGTCCGGTGGGGACTGAAATGGAGGAGGAGGAGGAGGACATCTGGAGCAGAAGCATTGTCTGGTGAAATGAGTGGTTTTTACCCAGGTGACAAGAGAGGAGGAGCAGGAGCAGCTGGAGGAGGTAGATGGAGGTTGAGGAAGACGAGGCAAATGACCCGCAAGCGTGTGTGTGAGGGCGTATACAGTGGAGTGTTAGCAGGGAGCCCCTCGAGTCACTTGTGCAGATGGCCCGGCAGCATGATTGATTTGCCTGGCTAGTGACAGTACGAATAGTCAGCATCCGGCAGAGGGATGACTTCTGGCTCTCCACCCTATTGGACCCTCGCTACCGGTCCAAAATGGGAGCCTTTTTCCCAGCTATTGAGAGGGAGGACAGGTCTGATCGGGGGGTTCTTCAGCGCTCACTACTGCCGTGGCTGCTGGGGGAAGGTGGGGGGGTCGGAGCAGTACCAGCTCCATCAGCAGCAACCTAAGTCTGGAGTCACTGATGAGCGCTTCCTTCCGCCTAGTGAGGAGGGCAGTCGCCAGCAGCTGCAGCAGCAGAGACCTGGAGCAGACCCTGAACCAACAGATGGTGGCCTACTTGGACAGCACACTGCAACACCAGTTAGAAGATCGCTGGACTACTGGGCAGCCAAACTGGATGTGTGGCCACAACTTTCCGAGTTTTGCTGTGGAGAAGCTGTCCTGCCCGGCCAGTAGTGTGGCATCAGAGCGGGTGTTCAGTGCGGCGGGGGCCATCGTTACCCCAAGGAGAACCCGCTTGTCCACGGGAAATGTGGAACGACTGACCTTTGTCAAGATGAATTCAGGCGTGGATCGGCCAGGATTTCCACACACCAATGCCTTAGGCGTCAGACTACATCAGCCATGAGCCTCACCCAACTGTGAGAAATGAGTCTGGGTTCAAACTACCTGCTTTAGCCAATATTCTGATGCCGCCATCCACCTGATGCCACACATCTGCTGACAGTTTCTCCATCTGCCACTAACCATCTTTACCAGGGACTGGTATTGCCACCCACCTCCACACTCTGTCATTGTGCCACTGTCTGACCTCATGCTGCTGCGTGGCTGCTACCGTGCCTCCACACTGTGTCATTGCCCCACTCTGGGGCCCTACTCCTGTTTTTGCCACCTCCAGAATGTCATTGTGCCACTGTCTGACCTCATGCTGCTGCTGGGGGCTGCTGCGTGACCTACAACTGTGTCATTTGCCACTGTCTGACTCATGCTGCTGCCGTGACCTACACATGTGTCATTGTCCCACTCTGTGGCTATCTGTTTCTGCCACCTCCAGAATGTCATTGTGCCACTGTCTGACCCATGCTGCTGCTGCCGTCACTGCACACTGGGGTCATTGTGCCACTGTCTGTCCTCATGCTGCTGCTGTGGCTGATGCCGTGCCCTTTACACACTCTGTCATTGTGCCACTCTGTGGCCTATTCCTGTTTTTCCCACTTCCAGAATGTCATTGTGCCACTGTCTGACCTCATGCTGCTGCTGTGGCTGCTGCCGTGACCTACACACTGTCATTGTGCCACTGTCTGACCTCATGCTGCTGCTGTGGCTGCTGCCGTGACCTCCACACTGTGTCATTGTCCCACTCTGTGGCTTACTCCTGTTTTTGCCACCTCCAGAATGTCATTGTGCCACTGTCTGACCTCATGCTGCTGCTGTGGCTGCTGCCGTGACCTACACACTGTGTCATTGTCCCACTCTGTGGCCTACTCCTGTTTTTGCCCCCTCCAGAATGTCATTGTGCCACTGTTGACTCTTTGCTGCTGCTGTGGTGTGCCGTGACCTACACACTGTGTCATTGTGCCCTGTCTGACCTCAATGCTGCTTGCTGTGGCTGCTGCCGTGACCTACACACTTTTCATTGTGCCTGTTGACCTCATGCTGTGCTGTGGCTGATGCCGTGACCTACACACTCTGTCTTTTGTGCCACTGTCTGACCTCATGCTGCGCTGTGGCTGCTGCCGTGACCCCACACTGTGTCATTGTCCCCCCCACTCTGTGGCCTACTCTTTTTTTGGGCCACCTCCAGAATGTCATTGTGCCACTGTCTGACCTCATGCTGCTGCTGTGGCTGATGCCGTGACCTACACACTGTGTCATTGTGCCACTCTGTGGCCTACTCTGTTTTTGCCCCCTCCAAAATACATTGTGCCACTCTTGACCTCATGCTGCTATGGCTGCCGCCGTCAACCTCCACACTCTGTCACTGATGTTGCACCAGAGCCCTCAGCTTTTTTTTTTTCCAGCTGTCGCTGCCAGACTTTTTCAGGCTACATTTCCCTTCAATTTTTTGGTCAGTTTTGCCCTTTTAAAATGCCCAGGGAATTTTATAGTGAAGCGATTTCTAGAGCGGCGGCAGTCTCTGCGTGTCATACTAAAACGATATGATACCATGGTTTTTCGAAAAAGAAAATCACCAACCACCTATACTCAGACGAAATTTTTACAAGAGTGGGGCTCAGATCTTAAGCAATTGTTCTTTCAACCTTATGAAGCTTATCATACAATATGAGGAAAAACATTTGGAATGTCTGGCCGAAAAGATTGCCACTTTGGACACTCAAATGTCTGAATACAAGAGTCTGGAGGAATATACTAAAGAATATACCAAATTACAAGTCAATCTCTCTACTCTTGAGAAAACAATTATGACCACTAAAAAGAGGAAATTTCAGCGAGGACATGCGACTATGAAAGCAATTCAGTATATAACTGGTTACAAAGAAACCTTTCAAAATTTCCCAAGGTCTATTCTAAGGAATCAGAGGAGTAACAAACAGATCCAAAAAAGGCAATAGGGTCAGCTTTGACTCCAACTCCTCTGACATGCATGATCTGTCCGATGATAATACTAGCAATGCATTGAGCCCTGGCCAGCAATACGAGTGCCAGGTCGCAAGCTTGACCAATACCTCAACATCAAAAAAACGATCCAAACGTCGAGGGGAGGAACATGCCAAACATTTGTCAAAATGAAAACCGGAAGATCAAATAACAAGTGAAGACTGCAACCAAGATAAATTGATATTGTATTCTCAATCTATCGGATGTGCAACTCACGGATCACAGTCAAAAGTTCTGAAATTGGGATTTAATTTATTATTAAACGTCCAATCAATTTATTCTCCACACTTAAGAGTGTTAATAAATTTATCAGAGACTTGACTATTAAGTGACATTTCTTTCAGACCAATACCGTGGAATCCTCTTCTATTCCAGCTATATTGGAAACTAGGAACTCATATTCAGGACTTATGTTTCAGGAACAACTCTCACTTATTTATTTACAGGAATTACAAATGGAACACGATTCACAATACAGAATGGACATTGGTTCATCATCTTTCAAAACCCAAGGAATCCGTATTTTTACCCAATACAGGCCAGGATGAATCAATGTATACCTTTCAACAAGTGGGTAACTGGGAACTTCAGAAATTACAATCCATATGTCTCGAGTGCCATCTAATTTGTCGATTCTACCCAACAAGCTTGGCAGAGTTACAAAATATGAATGAATTAAACTTTCAAAATGGCAGATAAAGGGGGCACCATAGTAGTATTACCAATTCTCTATATGTATCAAAAATTGATGTCATTACTATTGATCAATGAAATTTTAAACGATTGGGGGTTGATCCTACATCGCATTTTCAGAGGGAAATAGTTTGTCTTTTGCAGGAAGGATTACAATTAGGTATTTTTCTCAAGCTGAGGTGGATTATCTCACTGTCTTACATCCAGTTAAACCATTTTTGTATGGACTTCCTAAAATCCACAAAAGTGTTGATCTTCCCCCTATGAGACCCATTGTGTCCGGTATTGGGTCTCTTATTGAGCCTTTATGTGAATGGCTGGATTCATGCCTACAACCATTAGTACAACGTATTCCTGGGTTTTTGCAAAATACACGAGATGTCCTTAATTATATGTCAAATATTTGTTGGCAGGAGCATTATTTGTGGATTGCGTGTGACGTTGAGTCTCTGTATACTTCCATACCACTGGACGTCGCCATTTTTGCTTTAAAGTATAATTTTTCTCATTTTGGTAATTTTTCTCCTGATTTGCAGGTTTTCATTGTTACGGTACTCGAATTCCTCATGACACACAATTATTTTTTGTTTAATGATAAATTTTATTTGCAAAAACAGGGTGTGTCCATGGGGGCCAAGTTTTCTCTGGCATTGGCCAATTTGGTCATGTCATTGTTCGAGTATATGTATATTTACTCAGATTTGAATCCTTTTGTTGGTGACGTCCAGTGGTATGGAAGATACATAGATGACATGTTGCTTATTTGGCAGGGGTCATCTGATGCTGTACATTTATTCATACAGTATCTCAATAATAATCCATGCAATTTAAAATTCACTTACCATATTGATTGCACTAGTGTTCCATTTTTGGATCTTGTATTGAGTGGACATCAAGGCAAACTAAATCAGACTAAAACATATCGGAATACCATATTACACTTCAAAATTGATCATTCAAGACACACTCGTTTGGCTATTCCGGTTGGAGAATTTACCAGGGCCAAGCATAATTGTACATCTAAAGAAGATTATGCTAGGGAATCCCAAAATATTTGCCAACGCCTGTCCACCATGGATATTTCCCCATTGGCCTTACAACATGCTCGCACAATGTGGAAAAAATTCCAGATCTCATTTGTTACAATCTCAAAACGATCACGTCCAGGTAAATTTAAAATCCCCAAATGTAGTAATAGAAACAAAATGCACATTTTTCCAGATTAAAAAAATAATCCAGACCAACATTGCTATTCTACGAGTTTATCCCATCTTGCAGGAGGTCTTATCCACTGGATGCCAAGTGGTGGCTAAACGTTCTAAAACAATAGGTAGTCATGTAGCTAAAAATTATTTTTGCTCCAAAAGTACACCCATCACATGGTTGAAAACAATAACGGTTTCTATAAGTTTTGGGTTTTTACCCTGCAAACATGCACATTTTTCACTGGTCATTAAATCCTTCAAGGTACATGGGAAAACTTATGACATACAACAATATCTTAATTGTAATACCACTGCTGTGGTATATTTAATTCACTTAAGTAATGTGACTTACTTTAAATGGGTTCTACATCCCGCAAGTTAAAAGTTCGGGGCTTTCGAAAATTTAAATTATTACATAATCCTGGCTTCCCGGAGTATTTCCAATGCAGCAAAAAAATTTTATACAAGTTTCACAATGCTAGTGATAAATTTTTCCGTATTTTTGCTATTGAACAAATGAAATTATCAAAACGAGGGGGAAATTTAAATCGTTTGCTCAGGGATAGAGAGGCATTTTGGATGTTAACCCTAGATACATTTTGGCCACGCGGATTAAACATCTGCAATGTAATATTATATCATTTTTATAGTTACGGTGTTGGTTAGGATTACAATTGTGTTTTCTTTGACACGGGCATTGGTTTCTCTCTCTTTCTTTTAAAATAACTTTTTGTTACTTTAGGACAAGAACAATGTTGTAATAGTACGGCTATGTTCATTTTAAATCAGTACTCCTTTCATTTTAGGCAAATTTTTTTAATTTTGGTTGCTTTTTCCCCCTAAGCGCTTCCCTGCTGTGTCTCTTACACAGCCGACTGTCATTTCTTTATGGCTACGGCGCATATACCTTTTGATTCCCGGCCGCCGCCGAGAGGCCGTGTTTCCGAAGCTGTGCACAAATTGGCATGCTCGGGAATCTTCGGCATTTTCAGCCGGACAGCACGTCATCATTGAGTGCCGTGGCTGTTTGATGTGTCATTTTTCACGAGTCCCTGTCGAGCATAGCGGGAAAAGATGGCTCAGGTGAGTAACGTTTAGTTAGTTAGGATGTATGCTATATATTGGTTTTTGTTTGTTTTAATCTGCATGCCATGATTAAGGGGGTCCACCCCGAAACGCGTCGGCTTTGTTGCCTGTGATGCACCTTTTTTAATGTTCTAATAAAGATCGGTTTTATTCGTTTGGAATCGCTGGATCACCTTCATTTCTTGTTTGGCTACTGTTTCCTACCACCGGGAAGATCCGTGCGATCCAGGACATAGGATTGGTGAGCTGGTTTATCCTTTGTATATGAAGGACACACTAGTGGAAAAGTTCCTGTTCTCATGTAATGTTTTGAGATAAATGCAGGTGTCCAATTATGATGTTCAATTATAATTGGAAGTTGAGCTAGAATATCCTTGATACCGTTTGGGCACTTACAAAGTAATGAGATGTTTCTCTTTAGTTTGACACATATAAAGGATTTATGTATTTTGTTTGAAGTTTAATTAATCTTGGACACTGCCCAGTAAGTAGTATGAATATTAATGTGTACCAATGATTATTCACACCCATATTGTACTTCCATTGGTTAGGGTGGGTTTGTCATTTTAACCCTTTGATATCATGTAACAATTTGTCTATAAAATAAAGACCTGGGGGGGCTTTGCTCCCAGAGGGATTTTGAATCTCAAGCTGTGACTCATCATTGCTCTCCCGCGGTAGCCAGCTGGTGACACCCAAAGATGTGACCCTTCTGGGAGTAGTAATATAATAACTTATTACTCTGACAAAGAGAAAACACAGTAGTTTGACAATAAATGGATTCACCCAACCACTAATCATGAGTGGAAAAAAGTTTTTGTGTTATCATTCATATTCTCTGAAAAAGGCCAAGAAAGCAAAAATTCTATGTAAACTTTTGAGCACAACTGTGTACAGACGTAATCTACTGTATATAAAATATTTTACGTTGACATTTCTACATTTGTATATATGTATATATATTGTGGCAGAGCGACCTTAGGCGGTCAAAGGTTTCTGCCACTAGATATAGTAGCACAGGAGACTTGTAAGCAACACACCACCAAGGTTACCTGGTCTTGGTGGGATAGGAGCCATCTAAATCTGTCATCAGCCACATTAAGCGATTGGCAGCCATTTATAGCTAGCGTGGCTGTCTCAGCCATTTCAGGTCGGCTCTTATCGGGAGTAGACAACGTGCTGGGTGGGTGTTTACTCTCCATGTTCCAAGATGGGTTTTTGTAAGGTCCCTGGAAACCTATAAAAGCCTGCTGCTCCAGGTGATCAGGGAGCATGGTCTGCTAGCTAGCAGTGGAGTAGCAGAGGAGCTGATGAGAGCTCTGGCCCCAAGAGGCTTGAGGGAAGCCAATAGTGAGCATATGGTTATTATTGTAGTGCTGGACAATAGGTACTGGTGTTTTTGGTGTCCTTCGACAGCTCTTTGGTCTTCACCATAGTGGAGTTTGGAGTGTGACTGTTTGAGGTTGTGGACATGTGTCTTTTATACTGATAACAACTTCAAAAATGTGCCATTACTATAGGTAATGAGTGGAGGAAAGAGGAGCCTCTTAAAGAATGTACAGGTCTGTGAGAGCCAGAAATCTTGCTTGTTTGTAGGTGACCAAATACTTATTTTCTACCATAATTTGCAAATAAATTCTTTCCAAATCAGACAATGTGATTTTCGGGATTTGTGTTCTCAGTTTGTCTCTCATAGTTGCGGTCTACCTATGATGTCAATTACAGGCCTCTCATCTTTTTAAGTGGGAGAACTTGCACGATTGGTGGCTGACTAAATCCTTTTTTCCCACTGTAAATGCTGTTTATGATGTTCCATTAAATCATTAAACTCCAGATAACCCATTTAAGCTTTGTGTTTCCTTCTGATTTTCCTGCAGTGATGCCACCCTCTGTGCAGGAAATGCAACTACTAAATACCGCAAAGTAAAGTTAATGGGAATGCGCTCACCATGCAAGTCCGTGTACGGCTATAGTAGAATGAGACATCCAGCACTGCCTCTGGCTCTCCTTCGTCCGGACCCCGACCGCGGGCCACGGCCCAAAGACTCAAATCCAAAAGGAAAAACAACGGGTCCAGCGTTTGGATAATCTTTAACCCAAGTTTACTTATAAAAAAGGCACAATTAGGAGGGTACAGACAGGGATTAAAGCACCGACGCATTTCGGGGTATACGAACGCCCTTGTTCACGGTATGCTTTTCACAAACAAAATGACATTCTTAAATAGTTAAAACGGGGGGTGGTCTAGTGATGACATCACTTCCTCCGCATCAAAATATATTGCACATAAACAGCTCACCTGTGTTAAAAATAGGAATAAAATGCATGACAAATATGATAATATATCAATCAATAGAGGGATGCCAAGTCAAAGCGGCTATTAAGACCCTGTGGAGCACGTGAATCTAACTTATAAATCCATGCAGCTTCAGTATGCGCAGCTTTATGTTGGCGATCCCTTCCTTATTTGGGTGGTTTTGATTCTTTCTTTCCCGTAGCAGCAGAAGCTATCGACTGATCCTCCGTGGCCCTCTACAAGTGCTTCGCTGCACCAGAATGGGGGGGGGAGGCCCCTGCTTATGTGAGTGAGATGTTCTGAAATGAGATTTTTCTCTTGGTATTGTGCTGCCAATGTATAATTTGTGACATATAGTCACTCGTTGGCATAGATTACATACTCAGTATACAATTGATGAACTCCTTTATACTGTAATTTTTGTTGGTATTTTCCATGTTACTGAATGTGTCTCTCTTGTTTGCAAATTTACATGTACCGCATCTCTTTTTACACAGGGGAAGAAACCTTTACACGAGACCCGGGTATTTTTTTTCTTATTTCTGTGAAGAAAACTAGGGGATATGGGGGTTACCTATAGTGCAATTCTCCGAGCTACAAAACTATTCCCATATCCACTATGCTCGTGTTAAGGGTCTTGTCTTAGGATCCCAAATGTTTTTATAGAAAATCTGTTTGATTTGGTTGAATTCTACGCTATATTTCGTTGTGTATGCAATAAACTCCTTTCTTTTTGATTAGTTTTTTTTTTCTTTCTCTATCAATAATTGCCTGGTTTTGTTCTGCATTTTTACTCTTGCTTTTTTTTAGTTGGTTCTTGGGTAAAACCCTCTTTTCTTCAACCTTTGATCTATGATTTCAGTTTGGTTTTGATATATTCCTGTGGTAGTGTGCATGCGTCTGGCTTATAGTATTCACCAACAGGTATCGATTCCACTGTATGTTTTGGGTTGAAATATTTGCTTTCAATTTTGTGTTGCCACTAGTAGGTTTTCTAAAAAGTGTGGTGACCCCCCTTTTTCCCACCAAGAAGTTATAAAGGATTGCTATAGTGGATTTTTCCACCTGGTGAGTGAATCTGTTATTAAGGTCTTTTGAAATTGAGGTAAGAGACAAAGTTGGCATGGACGCCACCTGACCCCCCCCAAACAATGAGGAGGTCATCAATGTAGCGCCCCTTTCCAGCCAGGGCCTCACAGTAAGGATTGTCTAGACTGTAAATAAAAATTTTTGTTCCACCAGGCCATAAATATATTGGCCAGGGATGGGGAGGCCGTGGCCCCCATTGGGACACCCAAAAAGTTGCAGATAAAATTTTTCATCAAATAAAAAAAAATTATTGTATAGTAAAAAAATCTTACACTTTGCACAAAGAAATTAGCTTTGTTAGGTAGGAATATATTTACAAAGATGAAATTCCACCGCAGTTCTAACTAACACCTGGGGTATGTGGAAAATAAATGGTGACATCAAGACTAAGCCAGCGATTCTTTTTAGACCAGGGGAAACTAGAGAAGACTTTTAGTACAGAGGAACTTCCTTTAGGTACCCGGGTAATTTTTTGCACGATGGGTTTTAAGGAGTTTATCTATCCATTTATTTAATTTGGAACATAGACTGTTTACTAGAGACAATCGGTCTAATTTTTGGTGGAAACTCCTCCTTGTGGGTCTTAGGTACCCATAAAATATGGGTATCTTGGGGTTATTTACCAAAGGATCCAATTTTTCCTTTTCTGTTATGGCCCCTGTGCATATGCCTTCTTGTTGTAATTTTTCAAGTTTACTCTGTATGTCTTTGCTAGGGTTTCCCCTCATTTTTTTGTAAGTTTTTTTGTCATTCAGAACTTCCATAATTGTTTTGTGGTACAGGTTTGAATCCAACACCACCACGAACCCGCCCTTATCGGATTTTTTAATGATAAGGTTTTTTTTCTGTTTTAGTTCATTAAGGGCTTTAATCTCGCTTTTAGTCATATTTTGTTTACCCCCTTCTCCTATCTGTCCCGCCAGGTCTTTAAATCTCTTTCCTAACCTGTTGAAAACTATCCATTGTTTCATCTCTAGGGCTTCTTTGGATAAAAATAGGGGTTGTAATGGCTAACCCGTGTACTACCTATACTTTCATTTTTACATTGTTTCTTGCAATTCTTTTAGTGTAAGTAGTGCTTGTTGTTTCTTTGAAAGGAACTGTATGTATTCATTAGTGCCTCTACTCCATGGGACAAGTATTTATATTACCCTCATGATCTTTATTAATCTCAAAGAACCGCTTGACCGTTAAGGACCTAATAAATCTATTAATGTCCAACATAGTATCAAAGACATCAAAATGGACAGTGGGAGTAAAATTCAGCCCTTTTTTTTAGAATATTAATATGTTGGTTGGAAAGGATAGTAGGAGTCAAGATAACCACATCATAGTCCTCTTGTGGCTGTTCTAACTCTTCTTTCTCGTTGTGCCTTTTTGTTTTTGTTTTATTGGAGCGGCACTTTCTTCCACCTCTCCTGCCCCGTTTTTTGCCGGTGTTGTGGTGTTCGATATAGTCCCCTTATTCTGTGCCGTCTGCATGCGGTTCCTGCCTCTGTGGTTAGGTCCTCGTCCTTCCATGGATAAACAGTCAGAATCAGATGTTCCAGTAATAGCATAATCTGTATCCCCAAAGCTGACTTCTTTTCTATTGTGGGTATACCTTTGCTGACGTCTTAGAATGGATCTGGGTTTTCTCTCCTGTTTCCAGGTATAGATTTCATTCTTTTCATAATCACAATGATCTCTCTGGTATTTAACTCTTTTGGTTTCCATGATGATAGATTCTAGTTGCAGGAAATGCAACACAGCCTAATTCACTTAAAAGTTGTTTGAGTTTCATGCAGAGTTAAAGGGGTTGTCTCGCTACAATGATTAGGTTTTAATTAGAAGATCTTTAAAAAACAAGCAGCTTTGCAATATATGTTCATTACAAATGTCCTACTGATTTTGAGTTGTCCCTGGTAGTAGGAGTGCATCAGCTCCTCAAATTACTACAGCCACAGACCTGTTGATTTTTCTTTCACTGGCTGCCAGTGCTGGTGACTCATCAGCTTCTCAATACAGGTCAGAGCACAGAGCCCCTGCCACACAGTATGAGGCCACTTGTGATGCTTCTGTAGGGGAGGGGGAGGGAGGGGGAGGGCTCTGGCTTCTGTGTCTGTGTTGCTGTGCTGCCTGGATTAACCCTGTGTGTGCCTGCTCCCTCCTGCTCTCTACACAGATTGAGGAGAGCAGAGGTGAGGCTGATCTGTGGTCAGTACGACATGACAGCAGTGAAGTGTGTTACTATAATCATGATGTGTCTGTGGATCTTTGACTATACTAATAGAACAGATCAGGGGGGCATGGGAACGGTTCATATCCCTCCCTGCTCTGCTATATTAGTGACACATCGTGATTATAGTAACTCACTTCACAGCTGCCCTGTGTATGTTCTGATGGGAGGACAGCACAGAACAGGGTTTGTTTGTTGTTGCTTGAGATGTCCGTGGAGATTTGTATGCTAAGCAGGGGGTATAGGAACACTTACATTCACCCCTGCACTGCTATTAGCATACACAGCTTCACAGACCTCTCCACACTCATAGATCAGTCCTCTCCTGTCTCCTGACTCTGATTTTTTGGGGTTGGTGGCACTTTTGGAGGTCAGACCACCAATAATGAGAACTTTATGGGTTTATCCTAGCAGTACACTACAATGTTTTAAGATTTGAATATTCATTTAATCTTTACTTGTTCATTAATGTAAAAATTAATGAATATCTTCTGCTGTGTTGTATGTTATGATAAGTAAGGTTACTTTATTCAGTCACAGTCTATAGCTGAGAATATCAGTGCTAGTCAAACATGGCAATAATTAGGAATGTTCCTGTCCTCATAGGGCATATCTACACTGCTATGTTAAAATGTCGTCCGAAATCTGACGGTATGTTAATATTACTGTACTGCTGTATAAGTTCTATACTCTGGCGGAATCCAGCAGTTCAGAAACCCCGAAAATAAAAATCCACCCGTTGACACAGCTACTTTTTTTTGCCCCAGGACACGGGTTAATGAATTTTTGCAGATTGAAATAAATCGTTAAAAAACCCGTTGGTAATCCTGTGTTTGGAACATGCCTTTACTAAAAAATTACTTTTACTGTGAGTCAGTTTGGTTTTTTTAATTAGGGGAAGGGAGTTGCAACAAAAGTTAGCCATACGAGAAACAATAGATAAAAGTTTTTTCCCCTTGATAAAAGCACACCCCGCCCCGTTTCTATTCCTTGCCCTCTGTCAATTCTTTCAGCTTTTCTGTAATTCAAAAAAAATGCCCTTTTTAATTTTTTTAATTGGATTGGTACACTAAAGAAGGAATGGAATAATAAAAGCCCATGTTATCAAATCAAATTCTGCTCTTAGGATTTATTTTCAGTTTTAGTTCCGGGTTTAGGGGGAAAAGCCATAAATACAAATAAGAACAACTTTTTAATCAAAAAGTTTTCGGTTTTACCCCCTGGGGAAATAGGTGAGGATAAAATTTTATTTGAAAATTAGACAACAAAAATGATTTGCTTACCCCTTAAAAAATCATGCCCTTTTAGCTAAATTTTGGGCCCTAGTTGAAAGAAGCAAAGGGATGTTTTTTTTTGGAAAAACGTAATGAATTTAAGTTTTTTTGGTAAAACCCCAAAAGTGGGAAGTTATGGGAAATATAACTATAATGTACTTTTTGGTGACTTTCAGAATAGGCTGTTGTATGTGTATATGTGTATGTGTATATGTGGAACACCAGATATTTTCTTACAATAGTTATTAGTTTTAAACATGGAGGCAAAGGAAAATAAAAACTATTACCAAATACATTGCTTTTCTGCTTTTGCTTTGTTTAGGATATAGCAAATTTTATTTTCTGCTGTATACAAGATTTTCTAGGCTATTGATCACCTTTCTCTCATTGCTCCAGTTACCCTGATGAAAAATGGGACTCACTCTGCTGTGTTTAAAAGTAAAACGGGTTGTTTTCTATGTTAATGACCAACTTTAACCATTTAGAGCTATGTAGCCTTGGGCTCTACAGTCGACAATCCTCCAGCATTCATTTTACTGTAACAGGATAAGCTAAGAATAGTAGAAAAGTATGCCATCATGTGTAGAATTACCCACAACCCCAACAGGAAGAAAAAGGTCTAAGCTGATGTGAAGAGCGCTTTGTAACAGCATGGGGGAGAACTCTCTTTAATCTTTCCCGACCCCGTTATAATAATATTGCTCCTTGTTTTTTTTCTCCTCGCTTTCCATGAGACATACCACTTTTATTTTTCCATCTACATAGATATATGATGGCTTTTTTTTGAAGGACAAGATTACTTTCTAATGATGACATTCAATTCAAAATTCTATGTGGTGTATTATGTGAAAAAAATTTACTTGCACCATGATTGCAGGGGTTTTGTTTTTATGGTTATCTGTGTTCTGCAGGGTGATATGATTCCAGCAATACCAAATATGTAAGGTTGTTGCTATGGTACCGTAAAAAAAATCAAAACATTCTCTATTTCATAAATTTACAGAGCTGTATTCTGTGACCAATAACTTTTTGGGTTTTTGACTAATGGACCTGAGTGAGGGTGCATTTTTTGTGGGCTGAAGTGTAGTTTCTATTAGTAGCATTTTGGGATATATGCGACCTTTTGATCACTTCTAATTCCAATTTTCAGTGGCTATAAAATGACCCAAAAATCGCAAGTTTGGAGGGTGGATTTTTTTTTCTTCTACATTGTTCAGCGTATGGGATAAATGAGGTTATATTTTAATAGATCGGACTTTTATGGATGTGGCGATACTTATTATCTGTAATTATTTAGTTATTATTTTAAATGGCAAAAGGGGGTGATTTGAACTTTTAACCCCTTAACGACCTTGGGCGTATGAGTACGTCCCAGGGCCGCTAAGGGGCTTTGCAGGTGGATCGCGCCGCAAACCCCCCGCACAGCCGGCGGGTGTTAGCGGCAAATCGCCGCTAACACCCGGCAGTAACAGCGCCAGCGGTTGGCTCCGCTCTCTGCCGCTGTTTTACCCATCAGACACCGCGCCGATCCGACGACCGGGCATGGTGGTGGGGAGCCTTGTGAAGGCTCCCATCACTTACCCTGGCTGGTTTGCCCCACCTTCGTCCGCAGACAGGAAGTGGGGAAACCACCATCTTTGTGCACCCTAATGCATTGCCTATGCAATGCATTAGGTTGTATTAACAATCGTGCCACCTAGTGGTCAAGTACCATAGGTGGCCTCAATGTTACAGTAAAAAAAAAAAAAAAAAGTTTCCCCATTTTACAAATAAAATCATTAAAATAATAAAAAAGTTACACACATTTGGTATCGCCGCGTCCGAAAAAGTCCGATCTATAAAAATATAACATAATTTATCCCGTACACTGAAGACCGTAGAAGAAAAAAAATTCCAAACGGCAAAATTGCGTTTTTTGGTCATTTTATGTCACTGAAAAAATGGAATAAAAATGATCACAAAAGTCGCATGCATTCCAAACTGCTAGCGATAAAAAGTACACTTCAGCCCGCACAAAAATGCCCCTCAACTGACGTCCGTAGGTGTTAGTACAAAAAAGTTATTGGTCGCACAAAATGGCGCCGTGGAGCAAATTTCAAAAATAGAAAATGTTTGGAATTTTTTTACGGTACCAAAACATAACCAGAACCTTACATGTTTGGTATTTCCGGATTCGTAACAACCTTTAGAATACAGATAACACATTATATTTACCAAAGATTGAACGACGTAAAAGCAAAACCCTCGCAAACATGGCAAAAATACATTTTTTTCACAATTTGCCCCACTTGGAATTTTTTTGCGGTTTCCCAGTATATTCTATAGTATAGTGAATAACACCATTAGAAAGTTCTCTTGTTCCGCAAAATAACAGCCTCATGTGTCTATATAGGTGGAAAAATAAAAAAGTTATGGCTTTCAGAAGGCGAGGAGGGAAAAACGAACTTGTCACCAAGAAAAAATGCCTGGTCCTTAAGGGGTTAATATTTTTTATTTAATACTTTAAAAAATATATATTTTTATATGTAGCATAAGTTCCCCTAGACGTGCTCATTAGTACACCCTTAGTACATACGGAAGGGCGTACAAAGATGGCAGTGGCAGAAAGTGATAGAACAGTAGATATGCCGGTGATGGAAACCTTAACAAGGCTTCGAGATGCCATTTTAAAAAAAAAAAATGGAAACCCCTTGATCTCAGTGCAGAGGGGCCAATCGCAGTGAACAACGGTGTGCTGCACTGTTTTTCATTCATTTAGATCCCATGGCCCAATTCCCTGGAAACTAAAGGGTTTTTTTTAAACACAGGAATGGATTTGGCTCCATTTCCTGCTGTTAGCGGCAGGTGTAGCTGGATTACCGAGTTATCCTGCTACATAGAACCTTATCGGCACCAGGACATACCCATTTATGGCTCCCATATATGTGACCTTAGTGAGTCTAGACATAGCAAGCAGGAATCCACAAGGTCTGAACATGGAAGAACTAGCTCTTCACTTCTCTAAATGATGCAATACTTGGCAAAGGTAAAGGCAGTGGCACAGAGAGTGTAGTGTACTGGAGTTAGTGTTGCTATACAGTACAGAAACTTAATAATATTTATGAATAATTGCACTATATTTGTTAATGATTGCACTATTCAGCTCTAGGGGTGGAAGTTCCCATAGCAACTAGACAGGGAGGGGGAGTAGGAGATTATAAAAGACAATTTAGTGTTCTGGGTCTCTCCAGTTCATCTTTCCACTTATCTCCATTCTGGATTAACCATCATCATCAGTGGGCAATCCATCTGCCTCCACAAAGGTATGCTTCCCCTGGGGCCCGGGGCACTTAACCATTTTTTCCCTGGCCCCCATGGGGGAAGAGAGAAATGACAAACAGCTTTTTGAGAGAAGGAAAACCCTTACTTTTAAAACAGGGTTTGGGTTCCTACTTTGGGATGAGGTACCCCCAAACCCCCCAGCCCATGGTTTTTGGGACCCAGTTAGCTTATGGCCTGTTCCAATACTTTATTTTATGGAAAAATTTTCCCCAAACTCCCATTTGGGGAAATCAGGTGCAAGGGACTTTGAGGAAATCACTGTTCCCCTACTAGATGCCTAGGTTTTCAAACAGATATTGATTTTGGGAAAAGAGAAATGTGTTCTGAAAGTAACCCTTGCCTGTGTATGTAACATCATGCCTGGAATAAGTAAAGAAGGCCTCTGCTGTTTATAAAGTTTCAACCCATTGTTTCTGCTGGTCATTTTGCACCGCACATCAATGACACCTCACACAACATCACCACTCCCTTTAGGGGGGACTTTAAAATTGCCCGGGGAATTACTACCACCATCAGTTTCAAGCGCAGACCTCCCTCTTCACTGGTGCCGGGTGTTGGAAGAGCACGAGAGGAGTCGCTATTGATCCCGTCTTCCTAAATTTGGAGCTTTGGCACACACCTCCACACAAACCTGGTTCAGCAACTCCCAGGAAGTGGAACAGCTCTGACAGCCCTATGCAGGCCCCCAACCCAATAAGTACCAGTGCCATGCGTAAAGCCTGAAGTTCCCAGAAAGTAGTTGTTTGTTGTCAGTTATTATATGGCTGGTGCACCACAGCAATACAAATACTACACTCATCATCCACCCATGCCCTGCATTGCTTCAGTCTGTCAGTGCTCAGACCATACGCTGCAAACTGCATCACATTGGTCTGCATGGTTGTGGTCCCAGAAAGAAGACTCTTCTAAAGATGATGCTCAAGAAAGCCTGAAGACATGGATTACTAGAACCAGGTCCTGTGCCCTGATGAAACCAAAATAAACTTATCTAGTTTAGATGGTGTCAAGTGTGTGTGGCAGCAACCAGGTGAGGAATACAAAGATAAATGTGTCTTTGCCTACAGTCAAGCACAGTGGTGGGAGTGTCATGGTTTGGGGCTGCATTAATGCTGCCAGCAGTGGGGACCTACAGTTCATTGAGGGAACCATGAATGCCAACATGTACTGTGACATACTGAAGCAGAGCTTGAGCCCCACTCTTCGGAAACTGGGCTGCAGGACAGTATTCCAATCAAACTTGCTGTTGATTTCCCTCTTTGATATTTATTCCCTTGGTATGATATCTTTGCAGACTATTGCACCCATCAAACTTGCTGTTGATTTCCCTCTCTGATGTTTATTCCTTTGGTATGATAATGACTGCACACACCTCAACCTTCCTCTCTCCATTATCCTGCTGTGTGTGTTGATCTTACAGTCTACCATCTTCAGTTCAATTTGCTTCCTCCCCCCCCCACCTTGTTAATTAGCTGTCCTGACCCCTCCCCTCTTGTTTGCTCCTGGTAGTCAGATTGAGTTTTGATTTACTATAAAAGTACCTGTATAGGTCATATCTGACCTGGGTCATGTCTGGCCACTTTTCAAAGTACGGCCAATTTTCTAAGCGCTAAAACAATGAATTAAAACCAGAATTTAAACCAGGATTAAACAAGGATTGCTAAAGTTAACAGCTAGTTATGCTTTTCTTTTCCACTTACAACCTCCCAACCTGCCACACTCACTCACCATGCTTTTCCTGTCCTCCATTTTTCTGAAACTAATTGCCTATCCCCATACCCCTCTGCTGGGCAATGAGCTCTTTATCTCCCCCAGCATTTTACCCTCTCATCTGTCTGCTGCCACCAACCTGTTTCCCACTATCCATCCCTTCCTCACTAAACAGACCCAACCTACTTACTGTCTATCTTACTCCCACCTCTTAACCCTCTCTCTGCTCCTCCTAGCTGCTGGGGACATTTCCCCGAACCCAGGGCCCCCACAGCACATTCCCACTATTGTATCTCTGGCTGCTAACAGACCCATTTCTGCAAACTCTTTTAGCCCCGCAAACTTAAAACCTATTCCCTTGTGCCCTCCCTCTCCTATTTATCTCTCTGGAGCTGTCTGGAATGCACGGTCTGTATGCAACAAACTCTCCTACATACATGACCTCTTTATATCACATAACTTATCCTTCCTTGGTCTGACGGAAACCTGGCTGATGCCCTCCGACACAGTCTCTCCTGCTGCTCTCTCCTTTGGTGGCCTCCACTTTACCCATGCTCCCCGCCCTGGCAACAAGCATGGCGGAGGTGTTGGCCTTCTCCTGTCAGACACCTGTTCCTTCGCCCCCACTCCACCACTACCTTCCCTCAACCTCCCCTCTTTTGAGGTGCACTCTGTCTGCATCTACTCCCCCTCCAATCTCCAAGTGATGGACCTCTAACGACCACCAGGTCCTGCCACCACCTTCCTTGATCACTTTGCCTCCTGGCTTCTCCACTTTCTTTCCACTGATATCCCCACTATCATAATGGGAGACTTTAACCTCCCCATCTACACACCCCACTCCGCTGCCACAAAACTCCTCTCACTCTCCTCTTCCTTTGGCCTGTCCCAGTGGACCTCTGGAGCCACTCATAAAGACGGACACACTCTGGACCTCGTCCTTACCCGCCTCTGTCCCCTATCTGACTTCTCCAACTCTAAACACACTATATCTGACCACAACCTGCTTACTTTAACCACTATCTCCTCTCCACCTATGCCTCCTGTCTCACACCAAGTACACCCCCACAGGAACCTTCAAAAACTTAACCCTTGCACACTCTCTGAACCTCTTGTATATCTCTCTACCATATCCTCGTTTGATGACCCCGACACAGCCACCGTTTTCTACAACCACACAATCACCTCCACTCTTGATTTGTTCACCCCTCTCACACAACAGAACCCATAAAACAAACAGACAACCCTGGCACACAGACCCCACCAAACTGCTGAGGCGAGCTTCCAGAATTGGCGAACGCCACTGGAAGAAAACCCGCTCCACCACCGACTTTACCTCATACAAACAATCACTACACACATTTAAAACTGCATTCGCCTCAGCCAAACAGGATTACTTCACCACTGTCATATCCTCCCTGTCTCACAACCCCAGACAACTATTCAAAACCTTCAACTCACTTCTCCGTCCACCAGCACCTTCTCCCTCCTTTCAGCAGATGATTTTCCAACCACTTTCTAAACAAGACCAATCTCATCAGAGAAAGCATCACTCCACTGTCCCACCGCTCACACCCATGCCTGCGCCAGCCAGCCCCTCTACTCACACAGTTCCCACAGCTACCACCTTGCACTTCCCCCTAACTTGCTTCTCCACTGTCACTCATGATAAGCTCTCCACTCTACTCTCCAAATCCAAGCTCACTACCTGTAACCTTCATCCACTCCCATCCCACCTCATTCCAGACCTCAGCCCTGTTATACTCCCAGCTCTCACCCATCTCTTCAACCTATCGCTAACCTCTGGCATCTTCCCTTCACAATTTAAGCATGCTACCATCACACCCATCCTGAAGAAACCTTCTCTTGACCCCTCCTCTCTGTCCAACTATTGCGCCATCTCAGTGCTTCCATTTGCTTCTAAACTCCTCAAACAACACGTCTACCTTCAACTGTCGTCGCATCTGTCCTCTAACACTCTTCTTGACCCACTGCAATCTGGTTTCCGATCCATCACTCTACAGAAACCACCCTAACCAAGGTCACAAACGACCTAGTAACCGCTAAAGCCTCACGTCACTACTCGATCCTTCTCCTCTTAGACCTGTCCTCTGCCTTTGACACTGTTGACCATTCCCTCCTGCTACAAATCCTCTCATCCCTCAGCATCACGTACTCGGCCTTTTCCTGGATTTCCTCATACCCCACTGATTGGACATTCAGTGTCTCTCACTCTCGCACCACCTACTCCTCTCGCCCTCTCCCTGTTGGTGTCCCCCAGGGGTCAGTCCTGGGTCCCTTACTCTTCTCTATCTACACTCTGGTCTGGGTCAGCTCATAGCATCACATGGCTTTCAATACCAGCTGTATGCTAATGACACCCAACTTTACATCTCTGGCCCAGACATTAACTCTCTACTGTCCCAGATCCCAGACTGCCTGTCGTCCATATTCTCCTTCTTCTCCTCCCGTCTCTTAAAACTTAATGTAGAGAAAAGTGAATTCATTATCTTCCCACCTTCCCTCTCCATCCCTTCAACTGATCTCTCTATCATAGTCAATGGCTCTACACTCTCACCGATCCCGCAAGTCCACTGCTTTTGGATAACCCTTGACTCCGCTTTGTCCTTCAAACCCCACATCCAAATGCTCACCTCTGCCTGCCGCCTCCACCTGAAAAATATATCTCGCATCCGCTCATTCCTTAACCCTGTCACTACAAAAATGCTGGTCCACGCCCTTGTCATCTCCCGCCTCGACTACTGCAACATCCTTCTCTGTGGCCTCCCATCTAGCACCCTTGCCCCCCTTCAATCCATCCTCAACTCTGCTGCCTATCTTTTTCACCTCTCTCCTCGCTACTCCTCAGCCTCTCCCTCTGCCAATCCCTGCACTGGCTACCCATTGCCCAGCGCATTAATTTCAAGTTACTAACCATGACCCAAAAGGCTCTCCATAACCTCTCTCCTCCATACATCTCTGCTCTAATCTCCAGATACTTCCCCTCACGCAATCTCCTCTCCTCATAGGCACTTCTTCTCTGCTCTCCTCTTGTCAGCTCCTCACACAACCGTCTCCAAGATTTCTCTCGTGCCTCTCCCATACTCTGGAATTCACTGCCCCAACACATCAGGCTCTCCCCCACTTTCACCAACTTCAAAAGCAACCTGAAAACCCCGCTGTCACTACACCCTCCACAAACATGTTCGCCCCTCACCTTCTGTCTCTTTCCTCCCTCCTTGTAGATTGTAAGCCTTCCCCGGCAGGGCCCTCTCTCCTTCTGCACCTGTTGTTAGTCACAGATTGTAACAAATACAGACAAATCACCCAAATAAAGGGTTAACACTGCTCCCTAATATCAAAAACGCTATACCAGATAGGGAAAAGATTTAATATATATAATAATACAATATCACAGGGGGCCAGCAATGACAAACAAAACCATCAAAAGACAACCTATACACCCTACGCAGACTAAAAAATGCCCTAACCTACTGAAAATCGGGATAACCGCCGCAACAAGGGCGCTCCCGTCCGGAACCTAACCCTCACACTAATCTTACCCAAATAACCCCTGTCCCAACATGTTTCAATCTTCCCCAGATAACTCAAAGATTTCCTCAAGAGACTGTTTTAAGGGGAGAAAAAGAGGGGTACATACAATGATATAACAAGGGTATAAATATAGGTGTGCTAAATATTTTTAATTATTGCACAAACCGGATTAACTTAACAAAAAGTGCATACCAACACCAATATCCAGACATACAACAAAAACACTAGCATATTTGTGGTGCCGTGCTAATATGTAATACTCACATAGGGTGGTTTAGCTAGAGGACTAATAGACTATCCACTATATTATAGCAGCTATTCATACCCAACCAAAATGTCCATTATGGTGTGACTGTATCAATAGCAAAACAGCCCCTACTTTAACCCCTTACCGCCGGAGCCAGTTTTGGCCTCTCTGACAGAGCCTCATTTTTTAAATCTGTCATGTGTCACTTTATGTGAGAATAACTTTTTGACACTTTAACCTATCCATGTGATTCAGAGATTGTTTTCTCGTGACACATTGTGCTTTAAGATAGTAAGAAATTTTGGTCCAAAAAATGCTTGTTTATTTGTGAAAAATATCAAAGTATCGTGAAAAATGTACCAATTTCAAACTTCAAAAATTTCTGCATGTAAGATAGATAGTTATTCCACTCAAAATAGTTTATAAATAGCATCTACCATATGTCTGCTGTAGTTTGGCATAATTTTTTAAATGTCTTTTTTTTTTTTACGACATTAGGGGGCTTAGAAATTTAGTAGTAATTTTCAAATTTTCAAGAAAATTAGCAATATGCATTTTTTAGGGACCAGTCACATTTAACGTGACTTTGATTGACCTGTATTTAGATACCCCCATAAATGACCTCATCTAAGAAAGTACACACCCTTAAAGATTCAAAACCGCATTTATGAAGTTTATTAACCCCTTAGGTGTTTCACAGGAATTAAAGCAAAGTGGAAGTGAAATTTAAAAATTTCACTTTTTTGCAGATTTTCAATTTTTATACATTATTCACAAGAATACGGTAAATGTGATCAGGGATATGCAACTTAATATTGATTCCCCTGATTCTGCCGTTTTCAGAGATATCCCATATGTGGCCCTAGTGCATTATTTGGCTCAACCACAAGCCCCAGAATAGGAGGAGCACCTACTGGACTCTGGGGGTCTCAATTTCATTACGATTTTATTTAGGGGCCATTTCAGGTTTGCGGACACCCTAAGGTGCTAAAAATTAATAAACTCCCCTAAAAATACCCCATATTGGAAACTACACCCCTTATGGAATATATCCAGGGGTGTAGTGAGCATATCGACCCCACAGGTGTGTCACAGCATTTTTTAGCGTTAGGCTGTGAAAATGAAAAAAAATTTTTTTTCCAATAATCTGCAATTTTAGCTGAAAATGTTTAATTTTTACAAGGCATCCTGGTAAAAAAGCACCCAAAACTTTGTTACGCAATTTCTTCCAAGTTCGGCAATACCCTACATGTGGGTGTAAACTGCCGTTTGGGCGCATGGCAGGGCGTATAAGGGAGGGAGTGTTATTTGGCTTTTGGAGCGCAGATTTTGGTGGGGCCATGTCGCATTTACAAAGCCTCCAAAGTACCAGAACAGGTGAAACCTTCCATAAGTCACCCCATTTTGGATTCAGCACGCCTCATAGATCTCATCTAAGGTTGTATTGTACATTTTGGGTGCACAGGTGTTCCAAATTTGTTGTTTTTTTTTTTTGCATTGGGCTATGAAAATTAGGGGAAAACGCAATTCCGCCATTGTTTTTTGGGCTTCAATTTTACAGCGTTCGTCGTGCAGTATAAATGACATGATAACTTTACTATGGGGGTCGGTATAATTGCAATGATATACATTTTATATAGTTTTTTATGTTTTATTACTTTTACACAATAGAAATAGGTCTATAAAAAATTGCGTTTTTATGTTGTCCTGTTCTGACAGCCATAACGTTTTCAGTTTTCTGTATATGGAGCTGATTATGGCTTGTTTTTTGTGGATGAGTTGAAGTTTTTAATTAGTAACATTATGGGGAGCATATCATGCTTTGATCACTTTTTATTAAGGTTTTTGTGAGGTATTTTGAACAAAATACAGCATTCCTGGTAGTTTTTTATTTTTATTTTTTACAGCGGTCACCGTGCAGTATAACTGACATGCTAGTTTTACTCAGCAGGCCGATACGATTGCAGCGATACCAAATTTGTATATTTATATTTTTTTTTAATGTTTTACTGCTTTTACACAATAAAAACACTTTTAATCAAAAAGGAAAACACGTTTTTGCATCGCCATAGTCTGAGAGCCATAACTTTTTTATTTTTTTTGTGTACGGAGCTGTGTAGAGGCTAGTTTTTTGTGAGATGAGTTGACATTTTTATTGGTATCATTTTTGGGGGGACAAGACTTTTTGATCAGTCTTAAATCCGTTTTTTGGAAGGCAGGCTGAAGAAAATACTGCAATCCTAGTAGTGTTTTTTATTTTTATTTTTAACAGAGCTCACTGTGCAGTATCCATGACCAGTTAGCTTTACTCTCTGGGTCGATACGATTACGGTGATACCCTATTTATATAGTTTTTTTTAATTTTGAAGCACTTTAAAAAAAAAAAGTGTTTTTATTGTGTTAAATATTTATGCATCGCTGTCTGCTGAGAGCCATAACTTTTTTATTTTTCCGTATACAGAGACGTGTAAGGACTTTTTTTGCAGGATGAACTGATGTTTTAATTGGTACAACTTTGGCATTTATATATGAGTTTTTGATCGCTTTTTATTCCATTTTATGTGCTGCAGGATGCACAAAAATCGCAATTCTGTGACTGTTTTTTATTTTTGTTTTTTACGGCGTTCACCATACGGGTTAATTAACGTGACAGATTTATAGGGTGTGTTGTTACGCACGCAGTGATACCAAATATGGATACTTTATTTATTTTTGATCTTTTTTGGGGCGATTGGCGTTTGTAAAAGGGAAAAGGGCAGTGTACGTGTTTTTAATTTTATTTTTTGTGTTTGTGTTTTACTTTTTTTACTTTTTGGGGAAAAGCAATCGTTAGATTGCTGTTTGAATAGGAGACCTGTGCACAGCTTTACTGCTGTGCACAGGTCGCCATGGTAACTACTGACACCATGCCCACAATGCATTGTGGGCATGGTGACGTCACCAGACTACCCGGATGCGCCGATCGCTGCGCCGGGTCACAGGCAGCAGGAGCTCACTCCTCCTGCCTGAGGCTTCATTATCGCAGCTCACTTCGGCCGGGGGTGATGAGGCATGAAGTCAGCAGTAATTTACCGCTGGTTCCATGTCGCGATCGTCAGGACGTATGCATACGTCCATTTGCGTGAAGTCACTTCCCGCTAGGGTGTATGCATACGTCCAATGTCGGGAAGGGGTTAAAGATGGGTGTAATCGTATATACAAGAACACCTTATCAGTGAGGAAATATCACTTGAAATAGAGAAGGTGTCTAAAAATAAAAGGCATACAGCTAGTCAAATCAGATGAAATAAACACACTTCAGATGCCTAAATAGGTTCAAACTAAGATGGAAATTTATCTAAAATAGTGGAAAGCCGGTCTCCTGGAAATCCTCCTAGAATGACGCGGTGTCAGCGGTCAATGCCGCTCTCGCGGGAAACACAGGACGCGAATCTAAGTCACGCCGAGGAGACCCGCGCACCTCACCGCCTGATATCGCGTCCGAGCCAACACGGCCCCACGCAAACAACAGTCAATGTTGCAATATTGAGAGACACTGAGCGCGCTTCACTCTCGCGCCTTTATAATCAGCGTTCATCATCACAGGCCGACGTGTCTAAAACTCCGCCCCTAACAACAAACACAGCGGATTAAGCGTCCATAGTTTTAAACCAGCGCGGAATGATACCGCACGAGTCTTGCTTTAAACACCAGGACAGCGACCCGAGGCAACATTAAATAACGCTGCCAGTCAATTAGCAGTTTAAGCAATATTTTGGGCTGCAATGCGATACAGTAGCATTTTCTTTAGGTCAAACAGGGACAAAGACAGAAACAGCTGAAAAGGAAAGGTAAGATCAGTTAGCTTAAAATCAATGTGATCCTACTATGATGGAAACAATTCTAGATAAAGCAGCTATAATCTATAGAATCATTTAATCCGAAAGGCACCTTCGTTTTCAGCGTAAATATCCAAAAACTTTCTCTCTGTAACAATTTCTTATTCATGTCACCTTTCCGGATTGTGGGTTTTATGATGTCTATACCAACCCATCTCAAACAATTTACATCTCCGTTGTGATGTGTTCAAACCTGTTTTGCTACCGGTGTGTCTCGCTGATGTCTCACATCCCCAAGATGTTCGCAAACACGTCTACGCAATTGACGTATGGTCTTACCGACATACTTCATCCCACACACGCAGTTTATTAAATAAACCACGTGTGTGGGTTTACAGGTAATGAATTCACGAATGTGAAACTCACTTTTCATTTCAGAGTCCTCAAAGGTAGAACATTTCTCCATGTGCGGACATGCAATGCAGTCCTGCACCTGAAGAATCCTTTTGGTTTGCTGAGCCACGTTTCAGTTTGATGTCTATTAAAATGACTATGGACAAGTCGGTTCTTCAGGTTCCTACCCCTCCTATAGGTAATCTGTGGGGTCTCGCCTATCTGTCCTTTGATGTCAGTATCCATCTGAAGGATATGCCAATGTCGACTTATAGTCTCCCTAATCTCATCAGCGGCATTATCAAAAATGCCTATTATTCGCGTTGTTGCTGCAACTCTATTGTCTTCCATTTTTGGGGACAATAGATCCCGTCGGTCCTTACCAAGAGCATTTTGATATGCTTCTCGCAGCACATGATCTGGATAGCCTTTGGCACGAAAGCGTTTCCTCAGATCAGCTGCCTGTACAGCAAAATCTTTCTTTGTGGAAAAATTTCTCTTAAGTCTCAGATACTGACCATGAGGTATCCCTCTTTTCAGAGGTCTGGGGTGATTGCTATCCCACCTCAACAGAGAATTAGTTGAAGTTGGCTTCCTGAAAATACTTGTAACCAATTCACCCGTTGAGGACTTACAAATTCTCACATCCAAAAAGGATATGGACTCAATATTTATCTCTGATGTAAATCTTAAACCTAAGGTGTTACAGTTCAATTCCTTTACCATTTCTGCAAATTCCTCTGCTGTCCCATTCCAGATGATAAACACATCATCTATATAACGTGCCCAAAGGGCAATTTTCTCAACAAAAGAGGGCGACAGTTTTCGGATATTTACGCTGAAAACGCAGGTGCCTTTCGGATTAAATGATTCTATAGATTATAGCTGCTTTATCTAGAATTGTTTCCATCATAGTATGATCACATTGGTTTTAAGCTAAATGATCTGACCTTTCCTTTTCAGCTGTTTCTGTCTTTGTCCCTGTTTGACTTAAAGATAATGCTACTGTATCGCATTGCAGCCATAAATATTGCTTAAACTGCTAATTGACTGGCAGCGTTATTTAATGTTGCCTCGGGTCGCTGTCCTGTTGCTTAAAGCACGACTTGTGCAGTATCATTCCGCGCTGGTTTAAAACTATGGACGCTTTATCCGCCTTGTTTGTTGTTAGGGGCGGAGTTTTAGACACGTCGGCCTGTGATGATGAACGCTGATTATAAAGGCGCGAGAGTGAAGCGCGCTCAGCGTCTCTCACTATTGCAGCATTGACTGTTGTTTGCGTGGGGCCGTGTTGGCTCGGACGCGATATCAGGCGGTGAGGTGCGTGGGTCTCCTCGGCGCGACTTAGATTTGCGTCCTGTGTTCCCCGCGAGAGCAGCATTGACCGCTGACACCGCGTCATTCTAGGAGGATTTCCAGGAGACCGGCTTTCCACTATTTTAGGTAAATTTCTATCTTAGTTTGAACCTATTTAGGCATCTGAAGTGTGTTTATTTCATCTGATTTGACTAGCTGTATGCCTTTTATTTTTAGACACCTTTTCTATTTCAAGTGATATTTCCTCACTGATAAGGTGTTCTTGTATATACGATTACACCCATCTTTAAGGTAGGGGCTGTTTTCTTATTGATACAGTCACACCATAATGGACATTTTAGTTGGGTATGAATAGCTGCTATAATATAGTGGATAGTCTATTAGTCCTCTAGCTAAACCACCCTATGTGAGTATTACATATTAGCACGGCACCACATATGTGCTAGTGTTTTTGTTGTATGTCTGGATTTTGGTGTTGGAAATGCACTTTTGTTAAGTTAATCTGGTTTGTGCAATAATTAAAAATATTTAGCACACCTATATTTATACCCTTGTTATATCATTGTATGTACCCCTCTTTTTCTCCCCTTAAAACAGTCTCTTGAGGAAATCTTTGAGTTATCTGGGGAAGACTGAAACATGTTGAAACAGTGGTTATTAGGGTAAGATTAGTGTGAGGGTTAGGTTCTGTATGGGAGCGCCCTTGTTGGGGCGGTTATCCTGATTTTCAGAAGGTTAGGGCATTTTTGTAGTCTGCGTAGGGTGTATAGGTTGTCTTTTGATAGTTTTGTTTGTCATTGCTGGCCCCTGTGATATTTTATTATTATATATATATTAAAAGTTATATTTTAATTAATCTTTTCCCTATCTGGTATAGAATATAGTCACAGATTGTCACTATTGTAATTGTTTGACTTATGTTATGTATGTAACCCCCTGAATGTACAGCACCCTAAAATCAATGGCGCTCTAAAATAAATAATAATAATAATCCAAAACACATGTTCCAAGATGACCACTCCCTTGCTAATGAAAATGAGGGTAAAGACGCTGGACTGACCAAGCATGTTTCCAGATCTAAACCCTATTGAGAATCAGTGGGGCATCCGCAAACACAAAGTGGAGTAGTGCAAGGTCTCTAACATCCACCAACTCCATGATGTTGTCATGGAGGAGTAAAAGGGGATTCCAGTGGCAACCTGTAAAGCTCTAGTGAATTCCATGTCCAGGAGCGTTAAGGCAGTGCTGGAAAATAATGGTGGCCACACAAAATATTGACACATTGGGCACAATTTGTACATTTCCACTTAGGTGTGTACTCACTTTTCTTGCCAGCGGTTTAGACATTGATGGCTGTGTGTTAAGTTAGTTTGAGAGCACACCAAATTTACACTGTTATACAAGCTATACACTGACTACTTTACATTGCATCAAAATGTCATGTCTTCAATGCTTCATTCCCATGTAATAATAAAATATAATATTTACAAAAATGTGAGGGGTGTACTGACTTTTGTGAGATACGGCAATTTAACAATATGTAAAGGAGTAGTTACATTTAAAAAGTCTTACAGTTACAAACATCCATTTGAGGATAACCATAATGCTGATGTGGGGCTAGGTGAAAATGAGTTTGACACCCCTGATTTATGCAGAATTTGCATATTGCTTTGACTAAAAAAAGAAAAAACTGCATTAATCTGCAATGCCATTTATCCAAAAATCGTTGTGCATTCAATCAAATGCATAAGTACTTTTACTGCACAGTAAAAAAAAGTCAGGCAGTGGGGGACTTTGGTGACTGTATGCTTCAAAATGATATTCTAGTTCATAAAGAAAATCTAGGAATGGGAAATACGAATCCCATTTGTATTATGTAGTCAAGAGGGGGTTCAATGATCTAAGAATGGCAGATAAAATAAAATACAACTCTCCTGGGGATACTCAAGCTAAGTGGATAGACAGCCGAAATAATATTAGTGAAGAGAGCAAGAAAAAAAGTGGTACAACATCAGAGCGTGCAACTACTGAGAGACAAGTATAATGAGGGAAGCCTTTTTTTAGCAGTCATATATGAACTAAATAAGAGAGAAAAGAGGAATTTATAGACTCAGCCTGGGAAAGGGGAGATTTATGCTGAGAATCGAGAGCCCTATTTCCCTTTATACCATATAACTGAAATGCAATATACCACGTCGTTTTTTTAAATAACATTCATTGTCAAAATCCTACTGTGTAACTATTTCTTTTCAAGTAATTTCAATTTGGTCTCAAAGAATGTGATAACATTTTTAAACCTCTGATTCACTACCATATAATGTCTTTTTATGTAACCAAATGATTGACATTAAACCTTTATGAGAAGTTAAGATAAGGAAGAATGTTGGTGCTGCTTTATAATGTATCACGGGTGATCCCAGGTGCTATTACTGTGATTATATGGGAGGTTGACTTGTCTTGTATTTTAGGCTACTTTGGCAATATTCTGGTCAGTATATTTCATCAGTATTTGCAAAACCAATAATGGAATATACAAAAAAGCATAGTGGAAAGATTGGCACTTCTTCCATCTTTTAACCTCTTCTGGTGGCAGATGGTAGGGCAGGGCATAGTTTGGGTTAAGTGTGGGTCCCAGAGGTGGTATTTCCTGAGTATGTGCCTAAAAAGGGAATAACAGTTTAATCCCATAAGAACCAGGAGGTTTTTTTTTGTCATGTTTGTTTTTTCCTCCCTGCCTTCCAAGAGCCATAACTTTTTAATTTTTCCATTTATATAGACATATGAGGGCTTACTTTTTGCGTAACAAAATGTACTTTGTAATGGTTTCATTGACCATACCATATGATGTACAGCAAAACCCTAAACAAATTCTAAGTGGGGTGGAATATTCTAAGGGCATGTCCCCACTGCACGGGTTTTCGGACGGTTTTTTCAGCCGGTTTGCGGTTTTTCAGACCGCCTGAAAAACCGGCCGAAAATGAGCACAATTGTGCTCTATGGAAAATCCGTGCAGCAGTCCCCACTGCATGTGTTTTCCGCCATGCGGTTTTGTCGCCGGCGGACCGCCGACAAAACATTGAACATGCACAATCTTCCGTCCGGTTTCCGGACGGAACATGTGCATCTCAATGGGAGGGGGGAGGGCTGTTCTCCGTTCATCGCGGAGAAAAGCCATTCCCCCCCGCGCCCGTGGGGACGGCCACAAAACAGGACAAATACCGGCCGGCAAACCGGCCGGTATTTGTCCACTGCCGTGTAAACGGCCCCTAAATGAGGTGAAAAAACCCCAAAAAACTTGATTGTTCCATTTTTGCAGGGTTTTGTTTCTATGGAGTATAAATGACATATTAACTGTATTCTGCAGGTCAGTATGATTCCAGTGATACCAAACCAAAACATACCATGTGTAGTTTCCATTATGTTTTAATACTTTTAAAACAAAAAAACATGTTTGCTGCAACACCATATTCTGTAACCAATAACTTTTTTGCTTTTACATCTATGGACCTGAGTGAGGCTCATTTTTTGCAGGCTAAAGTATAATTTGCATTAAGACCATTTTGGATTGCATGTGACTTTTTGATCACTTTTTATTTCAATTTTTCTGGGACACGAAATGAGCAAAAAAAATGCAATTTTGGGATTGGGATTTTTTTTTCTTATAAGGAGCTTACCGTACGAGATAAATGATGTAATATTTAATATATCAGACTTTTACAGATGTGGAAAAACCTGTTATGAGTAACTTTTTTTATTTTTTTATTTGTAAAATTACGAAATGGGAGTGTTTTGAACTTTTAATAATTTTTATAATTTTTAATATATTTAAAACTTTTTTTTCACTTATACATTAGGGGCGACATGTATGATTTATGGCGCACTTTGTAATGTGCCTGAGATTGGGGGCATGCTGGTGGCATGTTGCACTACAACAGTACAAAGCTAGACATTTATAGCTTTAGTACGGCAAATCCAGGCGCATTACTGCTTTAAAAGTGCTTTACCTGAGTCAGAAATGTCGCTTTGTAGCTAGAAAGTGGTAACAGTAGAATAGGTTCATAGATTCAGGCACATTCTACGCTACAAATGCGCCCTGCAGCAGGTTGGGAAGACTAAATCTCCAATGGGCAAGCAGCTTGGTGTAAATAAATCAACTGTGGGAGCAATAATTAGAAAATGGAAGACATACAAGACCACTGATAAGCTCCATCCATCTGGGGCTCCACGCAAGATCTCACCCCATGTGGTTAAAATGATCACAAGAACAGTGAGCAAAAATCCCATAAACACACAGGGGGACCTAGTGAATGACCTGCAGAGTGGGGGACCAACGTAACAGGATCTGGGGGATCTGGGGGACTCAGATCCTGCAGTGCCAGACGTGTCCCTCTACTTAAGCCAGAAGATTATTGAGAGAATGTCATAAGGTCAGATGAAACCAAAGTAGAACTGTTTGGTAGAAACACAACTCGTCATGTTTGGAGGAGAGAGAATGCTGAGTTGCATCCAAAGAACATTATACTTACTGTGAAGCATGGGGGTAGCAACTTCATTCCGTGGGGCTGTTTCTCTGCAAAGAACCCAGGACAGCTGATCCGTGTACATGAAAAAATGAATGGGGCCATGTATCGTGAGATCTTGAGTGCAAACCTCCTTCCATCAACAAGGGCATTGAAGATGAAATGTGGCTGGGTCTTTCAGCATGACAATGATCCCAAGCACACCACCAGGGCAATGAAGGAGTGGCTTCGTAAGAAGCATTTCAAGGTCTTGGATTGGCGTAGCAAGTCTCCAGATCTCAACCCCATAGAAAACCTTTGGAGGGAGTTAAAAGTCTGTGTTGCTCAGCGACAGCCCTAAAACCTCACTGCTCTAGAGGAGATCTGCATGGAGGAATGGGCCAACATACCAGCAACAGTGTATGGCAACTTTGTGAAGATGTACAGAAACCGTTAGACCTCTGTCATTGCCAACAAACGATATATAATAAAGTATTGAGATGAACTATTGTTATTGACCAAATACTTATTTTCACCCATAATTTGCAAATAAATTGTTTCCAAATGAGACAATGTGATTTTCGGAATTTGTTTTCTCATTTTGTCTCTCATAGTTGAGGTCTACATATGATGTAAATTACAGGCCTCTCTCATCTTTCTAAGTGATAGAACTTGCACAATTGGTGACTGACTAAATACTTTTTTCCCCACTGTATATCTGCCTTCTAGAGAGGGCCCTTTATACTTATCTACCTACTGGGGGGGGGGGGGTCCTATATACCTACCAATAGAGGGGAACCCTATATTGAAGGGGGACCTTACCTACGTAATAGGAAGAGGCTGCCTGCTAATCTGACTAATTTTTAAGGTCTAACCTACCTAAGAGCAGCATCTTCCTATCTGTCTATCTAATTTGGGGGGCTGTCTACTATACAGAGTGTGTTCCTACCTACTGGGTGCACAAATGGGGGCCCAATAATCTTCTGGGGGCACTTTCACTGTTTGGAGTCTAACATGTTTGTAACGGGTGGCGTCGGGTCCCAGTCCGCGGGTCGCGGGCACACCCGTGTTCCCCTCTTTGGGCGCCTGGCGGGGACGGGTGGCGCCGCTGACCATGCTACGGGCTTCGGGCGCACCAGCCCCATCTGCTTACCTGACCACGCTCCTGTCCTGCGCTCTCCCCCTGCCGGCTGGAATGTGCACGCACGCTCATTCATGTGAATTTAGAGGGACAACGTGCGGTAATTGGATAATTGCCGGGCGCTGACCCTATATAGTGTATGGGTCCACGTCACTTCCCTGCTGGATCTTTTTTGCTTCTGAGCCTTAGAGAAAGTGTTTGAGGTTTATGCTTTCCGTGTTTTCTAGCTCGTTAGTTTCAACTTTTAACTTTGCCTATCTGACCTTTGCC
>JAODAL010022408.1:0-64785 GCA_025379985.1 Phyllomedusa bahiana | reverse complement strand
AAAAAAAAAAAAAAAAAAAAAGAAAAACGCTAGAAATGGGAAAAAGTGTTTACCTTTTATGAGGTTGCGCCCTATTAAGGCACAACTCTCATATGGCTACAGGGCTTTGTTGCCGAGCCCTTATCACGGCGGCCGGGGGTTCGTCTTTTCCCGGGGTTGGGTGAACGCCATGGGTTTGGGTAGGAGTTAAAATGGCGGCCCGGGCGCACGTGTTACTTTAAAGCAAGCCAAGGATGTGACTTTTTATTAAATGTCTTAATTTTAAAAAGATGGGGGGGGGTGATAACCCCTCGCACTTTAAAAAACCAAAAACAGAAAAACCCAACCGTTTTCCTCCTTTATCCCGGGCACTTTTTAAGGGTAATGAAAGCTAAAGTTACAAGGATATTTAAATATTTGATGTCTGTGTTTTGGCCCGGCTAAAACCTCAATGGGTGACAAAGGATGTGCTTTTGGTGAGATTAAATAAAGCTCACTGACGGGGCTTAAAAAGTAAAAAAGGGATCTTTCGTGTCAGTGTGTTTTGGGATGGTTGCATCAATCAAAACCCCCGGTGTTCGCTTTCTCCCCTTGGATTCCGGGGCAGGAAAACAGCAACAATGAATAAAATACATACATTTACAGAAATAGCTTTACTTATTACAATACATGGTTTTATTTAAAAAAAATAATAAAAAGTGTAGATCCCAATGGGAATTAAAAAATTTGGTTCACTAAAAAAAAATGGATGTGATATTTTTCAATAAACTTTACTTAAGCTTAAGTTGTTTATCTGAAAATATATATTCCCAAAAGGGGGGGCAAAAGGCACAGTATTTTCTTTGGGCCGTAAAGACAGCGCTTACAAATACAGGGCCCAGGGCCCCCGTAAAGGGAGTACGGGGGTACGCCGTATGGGGGGCCCGGGGTTTTAAAGAAGGGGGGCCCCTGCAAGCGGGTTTAGGGGAAGAGTGGCCCCCGCTTCAGCTGTATGGGGCCCTGAAATTTCATGGCGGCCCCCGCATACCAAATAGGTTGAAGGGGTTTATAATGGCCAAAAGCAGAGGGAGCTACTGTTATGGGGAAAATAATTGAAGGGGGGACATTGAAGTCACTGATTAGACGTAAGAGCCAATCAGAAAATGGGGGGTGTTACGAACTGACCCAAAAAAAGAGGAGTCCTGGTTATGGGAAAAAATTTAAAATGGTTTTTTAGCTTGTGGGGGGCTTACTGAAACTAGTGTTTCGGGGTTACCCGGGGAGCAGAAAGCTTTTTTCCCATGATAATTTAATAAACTCTTTGTAATAAATAAAAGAAGTGGTTAGAGGATTAACACCCAGGCATGTGGATTTTAAACCTTTTTTTAACCGTAAAAGTTCTACCAGTCATTAAAAAATGTGGGTTGCGTTGTTTGTCTGTAAATCCAGAACATCTCTCTTTTCTGAAGTTTTGGGAAATCTGTTAGTTTGTTCAGCAGGGAAAAAGTGAGGGAGTTATCTTGAGATCTTAAAACTTTGTTGGGGGACTAGTTACAGTGGAGGGCTACGCTCTTTTTTTTCTCCCCCTTTTTTAAAAAGGTCTATGGCCATTTGTTTTATAGGGAGCGCACACGTTGTCTGCCGAGTACTGAAAACGGCAGGTGCATTATGACAATTAAAATGGCTTTGACGTCAAATGATATTTAATAGGTAAGTGATATTAGGGGTTTTTTTGGGGTGTGGTGGTTTTTGTGTTTGGTTTGAAAACACTTTGCAGTAGTAGCTCCACAGGAAAGGGCCCTGTGTTATAGTGGAGTTTGTGATTACTTTAGTGGATTTTTTCTCTACGGGGGCAATAATTTTTAAAATTTTTCGGGGCCCTTCTAAATATACTTCGGTTTTCTCTGGAAAATGCGGGTCCAAAAAGGGGGGTTTTTTTTTCAGAAAATACCAAATAGTTTGCTTTATTTTTAAATAAAATGAGTTATAAGGGTAATAAGAGAATGTTTGTTTTTTGGATCCATTTTGTTTTAGACTTTGCTAAAGTCCCCTTTTGGGATCTCTTTGAGTTTGACAATTTTTTGAGTAAGTTTTGTAGTTCTTTCTATAGCTCTCCACAAATTTTTTCTTGGTACTTTTAAACTTTTTTTATAAAATTTTTGGTTTGGTTCAAAAATTCTGCGTTTTCCTTCAGTTTTTCCCCAACTCTCTTAAACTGGCCGTGGGAATATTTTAGCCATGGCTTTTATGGACTATCAAATTGGATAATGTATTGGGTCTACTTTCTTTAAATGGGTAGAAGTTATGAACTTTTTTTTTATAGATGATGTTCAAATCTAAGAAAAAATGGACTGGGAAATAATTAGATGTAAAAATTTCAAGTTCCCGTTTTTGCTTTTAAATGAGTAATGAATTCTGGAATTAACTCTTGAGGACCTGACCATATAAAAAGCAGATCATCTATGAATCTTTTGTACAGAATGATGTATTGCATGTATTGAGGTTGGTCGTATATGTATTGCTCCTCGAAGGCCCCATAAAAATGTTGGCGTAGGAGGGTGCCACTCTGGTGCCCATGACGGTGCCTTTTATCTGGTGATAGATGATGTCATTGTGTTTGAAATAATTATTTTTTAGGATGAAGCTCAGACTATTGACTAAAAAGACTTTTTTTCTTTTGAAAATTTGGTATTATTTTCTAGAAGATTTTTGACACAATTTATACCCAAGTGGTGTGGAATATTAGAATAAAGTGATGTGACATCAGCTGTAATTAGTGTATATTTTGAGTTAAGTGGAAGGTCTGTTAGAAACTGGATGAGATGACCTGAGTCTCTAAGATGACTTTTAAGACTAATTACGTGAGGTTGAAGGTGGAGATCAAGGTAGTGAGATAATTGGCTAGTCCTTGAGTTTATTCCTGAGATGATAGGACGTGCTGGGGGGTTTCTCAGATTTTTATGGATCTTGGGGAAGAAATAAAAGAATGGTATATTGGGTTCAGGAATAAATATGAAATATTTTTCTTTTTTGGTGATGATATTGTCCAAAACTGCTTGATTAAGGTTATTAAGTAATTGATCCTGAATTTCCTGGAATGGGTCATCCAGAATAATTTCATAATAAGTATGATCATTTAGAATATTTTCCGCTTCCTCTTGGTACTTTGCATAGTCTAGTATCACGATACTTCCCCCCTTGTCTGCTGGTTGTACCACTATGTCTTGATTATTTTTCATCTTTTTCAGGGCAATTTGTTCTTGTTTGCTCAAATTAGAACTTTTATTAATGGGAGTAATGAGTTGGAGTTCATCGGAAACTAGATCTAGAAAGGTCTTGATATAGTGTCCCTGGGACTGGGTAGGATAGAACTTAGATTTGGTGGGTATTTCTATATTGTCGTCTTCTTTAGTAATGATGGTAGTTTCAGTAGGGATGGGATGCATAGAAAAGTGTCTGGTCAAAGTCAGTTTCCGTATTAAATGATGTAGGTCAAGAAATAAGTCAAAATTTTTATGTCATTATTGGTGGGACAGAAGAAAAGTCCTTTTGATAGGACTTTGATTTCTTGAGGATCTAAATTATATTTCGATAGATTAAATATACCTTGTTTTTGTAATTCACCTGTAGGACTGGAAGGTTCGATTTGGATTGTTAGGTGAGTGACAGAGATCTCTCTTTTTTTCCTGCGGGTCCCCGCCCTGCACCCCCTAGCATGCCTTTTTTTTGGGAGCTTTTTTGGGGCACTTTGGGGCGTTTGGGGGTTTCCTGGTGGTCCCTAAAAAAAGCGGGTACATTGTGTCCCCCTGTAATTTTTTTTCAGTGGTGGCACCCCTGTATAGTTGAGGGAATATTGGAACCATGGGTTGTAAAATTTTGAGATTAGAGGAAAGAGGGGATTCTTAAAAAATTTTTTTAAAAAAAACCCCTATGTTCTGACTTTATCCTTTCCCCCCGACCCCTTTTTTGCTTTTTGGGTTATGTTAAGAATGGAATCTGATATTAATTCTTCTCTATTACGTGAATTTGTGGTAGTGCTGATGTTATATACCTCCTTTTCTAACTCATTCCTCGGTTAGGTGATAGTAATAAAGTTAGTGAAATTTTTTTCACATTGTGACATAGTATTTTCTGTTAGAGTATTTAAATCATGTATAATAGGTATTTCTGAATTTACTCTTGGTTCTCTTTGTGTGTTATGTCCCCTTTTAGATTGGGGGTAGGGTTTTTTCCTCACTACATTAGTTTAGACCCCTTTTAAAAATGGGGGGGCTGATTGGGACTTTTTGGTGTACTTTTGGGTTAGCTCCTGTATTTTACCCCGGGTTTTCGTGTTTTTGGATCTATTTTCTCAGGCTCATTTGGTGGAGATGAATTACTGATTTCTTTGTGGTTGGTTACATCCTGATCTGTGTTGCCCAGTGTGTTGTTTTTATTTTATAGTGAACACAAATTTTAATTTCCCATTGGTATCTACACTTATTATTTTTATAGTACAGCTCTATGTATTGTAATAATGTAATGCTATTTCTGTAAACCGTATGTATTTTATATCATTGTTGCGGTTTTCCTGCCGGAATCACAAGGCTGAGAAAGACTAACACCGGCAGTTTTGATTGATGTACGATCCATCCAATTACACACTGACACGAACGATCTTCTTTACTTTGAAGCCTGTCAGTGATGAGCTTGATTGACATCTCAGCCAACTAGTCACATCCCTTTGATCAGCCGATTGATGGTTCAGCTGGCCAATACACAGACATCAACTCATTTAAATATCCTTGTAACTTTTAGCTTGTCATTACCCTTGAAAAAGTGCCGGTATATACGGCAGGAAACGCATTGGGTTTTACTGTTTTTGGTTTTTAATGTTGCGAGGGTCTATCACCCCTACATCTTTTAAAAGACATCTTATTAAAAAGTCAGCATCCTTGGCTTGCTTCAAAGTTCCACGTGCGCCGGGTCCGCCATTTTTACTCCAGTATCCTAATGCCACCAAACAGTACAGATACCTAATACACACAACAACCGCCACCATACAGTGCATATAATACACACACACACACACACACACACACACACACACCAACCGCCACCATACAGTGCATATAATACACACACAACAACCGCCACCATACAGTGCATATAATACACACACACACCAACCGCCACCATACAGTGCATATAATACACACACACACACACACACACCAACCGCCACCATACAGTGCATATAATACACACACACACACACACCAACCGCCACCATACAGTGCATATAATACACACACACACACACACACCAACCGCCACCATACAGTGCATATAATACACACACACACACACCAACCGCCACCATACAGTGCATATAATACACACACACACACACACACACCAACCGCCACCATACAGTGCAAATAATACACACACACACACACCCCACACGCCGCCATACAGTGCATGTGATACACACACACACACACACACAACTACCGCCACCATACAGTGCATATAATACACACACACACACACACACACCAACCGCCACCATACAGTGCATATAATACACACACACACACACACACCAACCGCCACCATACAGTGCATATAATACACACACACACACACCAACCGCCACCATACAGTGCATATAATACACACACACACACACACCAACCGCCACCATACAGTGCATATAATACACACACACACACCAACCGCCACCATACAGTGCATATAATACACACACACACACCAACCGCCACCATACAGTGCATATAATACACACACACCACACACACCACACACACACACCAACCGCCACCATACAGTGCATATAATACACACACACACACACACCAACCGCCACCATACAGTGCATATAATACACACACACACACACACACCAACCGCCACCATACAGTGCATATAATACACACACACACACACACACCAACCGCCACCATACAGTGCATATAATACACACACACACACACACACACACACCAACCTCCACCATACAGTGACAATATACAAACACACACACACACACACAACACATCCAACCGCCACCATACAGTGCATATAATACACACACACACACACACACACACACCCCCACCATACAGTGCATATAATACACACACACACACCAACCGCCACCATACAGTGCATATAATACACACACACACACACACACACACACCAACCGCCACCATACAGTGCATATAATACACACACACACACCAACCGCCACCATACAGTGCATTTAATACACACACACACACCAACCGCCACCATACAGTGCATATAATACACACACACACACACACCAACCGCCACCATACAGTGCATATAATACACACACACACACACACACCAACCGCCACCATACAGTGCATATAATACACACACACCAACCGCCACCATACAGTGCATATAATACACACACACACCAACCGCCACCATACAGTGCATATAATACACACACACACACCACACCACACCAACCGCCACCATACAGTGCATATAATACACACACACCAACCGCCACCATACAGTGCATATAATACACACACACACCAACCGCCACCATACAGTGCATATAATACACACACACCAACCGCCACCATACAGTGCATATAATACACACACACCAACCGCCACCATACAGTGCATATAATACACACACACCCACCAACCGCCACCATACAGTGCATATAATACACACACACACACCATCCGCCACCATACAGTGCATATAATACACACACACACACACCAACCGCCACCATACAGTGCATATAATACACACACACACCAACCGCCACCATACAGTGCATATAATACACACACACACCAACCGCCGCCATACAGTGCATATAATATACACACACACACACACCAACCGCCGCCATACAGTGCATATAATACACACACACACCAACCGCCACCATACAGTGCATATAATACACACACACACACACACACACCAACCGCCACCATACAGTGCATATAATACACACACACACACACACCAACCGCCACCATACAGTGCATATAATACACACACACACACCAACCGCCACCATACAGTGCATATAATACACACACACACACACACACACACCAACCGCCACCATACAGTGCATATAATACACACACACACACACCCACCGCCACCAGACAGTGCAGCTAAAACACACACACACACACAACACACACCACCCGCCACCATACAGTGCATATAATACACACACACACCAACCGCCACCATACAGTGCATATAATACACACACACACCAACCGCCACCATACAGTGCATATAATACACACACACACACACCAACCGCCACCATACAGTGCATATAATACACACACACACACACACCAACCGCCACCATACAGTGCATATAATACACACACACACACACACACACCAACCGCCACCATACAGTGCATATAATACACACACACACACACACACACCAACCGCCACCATACAGTGCATATAATACACACACACACACACACACACACACCAACCGCCACCATACAGTGCATATAATACACACACACACACACACACCAACCGCCACCATACAGTGCATATAATACACACACACACACACACCAACCGCCACCATACAGTGCATATAATACACACACACACCAACCGCCACCATACAGTGCATATAATACACACACACACACCAACCGCCACCATACAGTGCATATAATACACACACACACACACCAACCGCCACCATACAGTGCATATAATACACACACACACACACACACCAACCGCCACCATACAGTGCATATAATACACACACACACACACACACACACCAACCGCCACCATACAGTGCATATAATACACACACACACCAACCGCCACCATACAGTGCATATAATACACACACACACACACACCAACCGCCACCATACAGTGCATATAATACACACACACACACACACCAACCGCCACCATACAGTGCATATAATACACACACACACACACACCAACCGCCACCATACAGTGCATATAATACACACACACACACACCCACCAACCGCCACCATACAGTGCATATAATACACACACACCAACCGCCACCATACAGTGCATATAATACACACACACACCAACCGCCACCATACAGTGCATATAATACACACACACCAACCGCCACCATACAGTGCATATAATACACACACACACACACACACACCAACCGCCACCATACAGTGCATATAATACACACACACACACACACCAACCGCCACCATACAGTGCATATAATAACACACACACACACACACAACCGCCACCATACAGTGCATATAATACACACACACCAACCGCCACCATACAGTGCATATAATACACACACACACACCAACCGCCACCATACAGTGCATATAATGCACACAACTACTACCACCATACAGTGAATATAATACACACAACTACTACCATCATACAGTGCATATAATACACACAACTACAGCCACCATACAGTGCATATAATACACACAACTACCGCCACCATACAGTGCATATAATACACACAACTACAGCCACCATACAGTGCATATAATACACACAACTACAGCCACCATACAGTGCATATAATACACACAACTACTGCCACCATACAGTACATATAATACACAACTACTGCCACCATACAGTGCATATAATACACACAACTACTGCCACCATACAGTACATATAATACACACAACTACTGCCACCATACAGTACATATAATACACACAACTACTGCCACCGTACAGTGCATATAATACACACAACTACTACCACCATACAGCTGCTAATTGAGGTTCTCCATGTAAATCTCTACAGCCATCCTCCCACACCTGGTATCTCTCCATTTTAAAACATCCATGCAGAGTAAGGGCGCATTCACACGGCAAGGGACTAATACTGGGCGATTTATCTGACCGGTATTCGTCTGGTTTGTGGTGAGTGGGAGGGAGGGGGGTGATGAGCGGAGAAAAGCCCTCCCCCTTCACATGGGCTTGCACAGATTCTGTCCGAAAACCGGACGGACGATTGTGCAAGCTCTATGTTTTTCGGGCGGCTGGCGGTTGCAGAGCCCCGTTGTGCTCATTTTCGGCCGGTCTTTCAGGCGGTCTGCAAAACCGCCTGAAAAAATAAATAATCGTCCGAAAACCCGTGTGGTGGGGACATGCCCTAATATGTCGACACTAACACTAATTTCACCCTTCACAGAAAAAAAAACAACAAATGCTCTTCCTACCTATAAACAGAGTAACCTGATAAGGGCGACCCAGAGCTGAAGCCTGACCCTATGGGTACAGAAGAGATCCTGCCCTATAGGTTATTGAGGAATAAACACCAAGATGAATCCCCCAATCTGACAGATCAGACCCCATACTATACATGAGGGGGGATTACACCAGCACATAGATGAGGCTTCTGTAGGAGCAGTCATACAGGTACATGTAGTGCACCATGCTGGATATGTGTAGTGCACCGTGCTGGATACAACCTATCGGTACCCCCTCATGTTTTATGGGGGTCATTTTACTTTCAAATGGATAACACTTCTATAGGATTAGTCATACAGGTATGTGTAGTGCACCATGCTGGATACAGCCTATTAGTGACCCCCATACAATATAGGAGGGGTTATTATTGTCAGTTTTAGGATAGAATTAGATTTTTTGTACAACGCTCTTGCTAATATACAAGTGATGCTGCCTACGCTCCACTTCCTTTTGGTATACTGCATTTCTATGGCCACAACCTGCCATTCCCAAATTCACAACAAATCCACCTTTAGGGAGAGTAAAAAAGATCAATAGCAGCAAAAGTCACAACCTGGAGCCGCCCGTCCTCCCAGGAATAGTGGACAATGAGCTCCTTCCCACAATGCTTCTCCTTTGTGTGCTCTTTGTGCACAATTGCCCCTCACTCTCTACCGCCCTCTATTGGTCATTCCCGGGTCCTCCCTGCCCCAGACTGGGATCCCAGTTCAGCTTCTATCTCATGAGAATAATTACAGACTGGATTCTTCTGACTTATCACTTTTAGCTGAATACAGGATTAGAATTGACCCCGACATTCACTATAAATGTCAGTAAATCCCACATATTGTAGACACAAGGGAAACGGGGCTGCAGAGCAGAGAGAACCTGTAGGACAATGTCTGCGCCGTCAGATGCCGGATGTACAGGGGTGTAAAGGAGCATTGCCTGCAGGGAAGGGGTATCCACACCTAGAGCAGAGCCTGGGCGGCAGCAGACGGGGGTTGGGCCGCTGATCCCAGATACATCAGTTACAATTACTCATTGATCTTAGGACTTTACATCTGAGGTCAGGCTTGGAGTGACCCACAGGGGAGCAGGGAACCCCACAGCCACCCCCCGATCATGGGAGGTCTGGGACAAAGAAAGAGAGGAAGAAGGCAAGAAGCAGAGTGCAAGAGTCATGTGCATTCGCTGAAGGGTAAATACAAAAAAGGGTCACGCACACCTAGGTAGCTTATGAATAATTGGGTGCAAGGTGGAAAAAACGCTCAATAGTTAAAAAAAAATATATATATACATATACATACACCAGACAGGTAATTTAGTGCAAAAAAGGGAAGATTTATTTACATATATACAGGCATAGCTATTCATAGTTTGGTCAAGAAAGAGAATGCACAAAGTTCAAAACGAATGGTCAACCAAATGTTTTACAAAAAGTATGGATGTCATACAATAGACGACGTTTCGGCATGTGCCTTTTTCAAGGGACATCTGTAAGGGAATAGAGATAGTGAGTAGGTGAAGGTATAGGGAACAGTGAACAAGAGCAGAGGGAAAATAGGAATGACATGAATGTATAGAAGTAAAAAAGCATGGAGGTAATAAGAGAAGAAATATAAAAAAAGTAAAACAACAAGGTGAAATATATCTTACCCACTACAGGAGTATAGGGAGTATAGTATGTAGCGGTCAAGTATAGGTTAAGGTATATGATAAGACCTAAAAATAAAGATGTAGGTAAGATATGTTGACAAAACAGGGCAAAGATAATAGATATGCAGCAAGGGAGAAGTAATTACCAAAGGTAAACAATCTCCAGACTCCGGAGGCACGCTGGGGATGGCCAGGAGATGAGCTAATAGGAGCTATAGGAAAATATATACGGTAAGTCCAGGAATAAGCAGGAGTACAAGAGCCCTATGGGGAAAGAAAAAAAGCTTATCTGAGGATGGGAGCGAGAAGCTTGGCGTCCGGAGGCTGCTGTGCTATGCCGGTGAATGATCGGCTGCACGAGCGTCCGGATATAGCCGTCCGCGCATGCGCGGAAGGCTGTGCCTGCGCAGTAGCAAATAGAGTGATAGTAATGGTGAGGGCAAAGAACGGGAAGATGCGCGTGCGTCGGAAGTTGCGCATGCGCACTAAAGGTAAAGCTGAGCGCTGATAGATAAGAATAGCCACAGAACAGGAGAAGTAGAATTAATAATTATACGAGGAAGGTAAGAGGATAAACAGTATATGGAAAGAAAGTATGACTAAGGAGAATAAAAGGTGAAAAGATGTCTAAATGGTGAGCAATATATAAAGGAAGAAAATTACACAAGAGGGGTAATCATGAGAAATGGTATGGAGCCAAGTATAGGGAGTATAGAGAGAACTAGGATATCTGAGTGGTATGCAAGTAGACTGTATATATATGAACTGTATATATGTAAATAAATCTTCCCTTTTTTGCACTGGATTACCTGTCTTGTGTGCAGTGCATATAATTATATATATATATATATATATATATATTTAACCATCAGCTGAAGGGCGGCCCCAAGAATCACTCCCACTGGTCGGCCCCGGTCATCCCAGTCCAATATTACTGGAGGTCGTCCTATGCCAGGGAGGGAAATGCATAGAAATTTGTGTCCTAGGTTAATCATTTTTGTATTTATAGCTCAAAAAATATCTAGTTTTACTGAAAAATTAAATTCAAGCCTAAGGTAAATATTTTTTAGGATTATTGTTGCTCAAATAGGGCCCTGTCCATTCTGACTTTTGTTCGACTGAATTTATGGAAATATTTGGGATCAGGAGGTCCCCGACCACAATTTGACTAACTCAATCACTAATGCTGACCGTAACCATCAACTTTTATTAGGATATTTCAGATGTTTTACAAGTTCTTAGCTTTTGCATCACTTCTTGCCGCCTGTCACTCCAGCTGTGGCCTTCACTCCAATGCAGCCATTGGACATCACTTCTAGTTTCCCTAGGTTACTCCTATGTCATGGAAAGGAGAAGTGACTATTCGAAAAAACAGATGGCCTCGAAACCTATGTATGGCACAGCCTTTTTCCTGATATTATCGTGACAACTTATCCAAAATTTAACGAAGAAAAGCTACAAAAAGTTGTCTACTTATCTATAAAAACTAACCTTTATTTATATTCCACTAAAATATACCACCAGATAAAACTTATATATCTAATTACTAAGCCTACCTATACAGACGCGGAGCGACCGTCCCGATAAGGACGACCCCGCCAAGATCCTAGAAAAATACAATAACCAAAATAATATCTAAATCTACTATTGTGTACTACATACACCAAAGTGTCAACAAAGAAACATTAATTAATACCTAAATACCTATACAAAGATATCTCAAAATACTGATGCACTATCGAGGTCACAATAGGGTACCTCAAAGCAATTTGTCAGGATATATATTGTCCCAGTCTATGTCCTACGCGTTTCCCCCCTGCTAAATATGAATAGGGTTCATCAGGGAGTTATCATTGGACAAAACAACCTTCTTCAAAAATATATTCGTTCAGAAATCCTGCTTATACATTAAGGTGTACTTAGATGCAACATATTTAAGATAAATACTAATAAGGTAGGCATAACCAAATTTTAGCCAATATAGGAGGTGTCTAATCAATAATCTATGATGTTTATTTGTTAACAAATATGTATACCATGCTATATATCATACTCACAAACCCGTTCACATATCATTGCCGCCATAATTCGATATTGTGGCGGAAATGTAATGGATATCAAATTCCCAGGATATTATACAGTATCAAAATAGATGCTACCATGGTAGATGTGACCAATTTGTAGCCAACGTGGGAGATATCTTGTCAATGTTAGATGATACTATTTGTCTGTCAAGATATGTACTAAATGTGGGTTTGGGACGTCCTGAACTCAAACATTATCACAAGTTTGGTCAAACCAGTGCTGATCCCAACAGGGACCTGTTCAAGCAACACTAATTATAACAACTGACAAAACATGTCCCAGAGCAATGCTGAACGGTAAGTTATCCCCTTAAAACAAACCCTATCCCTAAGCCCCAGTTTAGGGTTAAGGTCAAAATTGAAGGTCAAGTTACAGAAAAAAAAATAAAAAATCATTTACTCTCAATTATCAGATGTTTTAGAAATTTACATTTGATTTTTTAATTCATTTTTGAAATTTGTCTTCCAGCTGAAATTTAAAAAAAAATAAAAATTTGTACCTTCAAAAATATTTTTTATTACAGTTTATTTCTTACCTCCTAGTGGCCACTATAATTTATATTTAAATGTAAAAGCATTTAAAAAAGTAAGAAAAACTCCCCATAGTTGCCAGGATTCAGAATTTGAGGTGAAGGTCAAGTGACAGAAATCTTCATTTACTCTCAAGTATCTGAGGTTTATGAAATTTACATTTAATGTTTTAATTCATTTTAGAAATGTTTTGTCTTTTATTTTTTTTTATTTTTTTAAAAATTACCTACAAGAGTCATTTTTATTACAGTTTACTTATCTCCTTGGACTATTACAATTTCTATTTAAGCACACAAATATTAAAAAAGTTAAGAAAAAAAAAACTCCCCATTGTTGCCAGGATTCAACAAATTAGAGGTTGAAATTAAGTGACAGAGAAATCATCATTTACCCTCAATTATCAGATGTTTTAGAAATGTACATTTAATGTTTTAAAATCAGTTTTTAAATGTTTTCCAGCTAAATTTTTAAAAACTTTGTACCTACAAGAATCATTAGTTTATTTCTTATTGCCCCATGACAGCCACAATTTCTTTTTAAATGTAAAAAAAGTTTTTAAACAAGTTAATAAAAAATTCTCTCTCCGTAGTTTCCAGGATTCAACAAACTAGAGGTTAAAGTTAAGTTACAGAGAAATCATTTACTCCCATTTATTGGTTGCTTATAAAAACTACATGTAAATATTTCAATTCATTCTTGAAATGTTTTTGTCTTCAGGAAATTACATTGTACATATCTTATTGTTAAACTACAAATGTTTTTTCCTTTTTTCATTAGAATAAATATCTTCAGTTGAAACTGTTAATTGGAGAGAGGTGTGATCAGAATTTTGGCCTTCTTTCAACGTATATGTGGGAAAAAGCTCCCAACACAAAGATTAAACAGAGTCGACGCCCAACAGTGGCCTTCATCACCCATAGCTAAAATGGTATCCATTTACCAATCCATTGTTACAGGATTCAGCTAGATGAAATTTCCAAGGATACTCCACCACTATCTCTCTCCAACGTTTAATGGAACAGACTTTCAGCCTCCATCCAACAATGGACTTCTACAAAGAAACATATGTTAGAAGATTTCCTGATGGGCACAAGAAATGTAAGAGAAAGGGGACATGAATGGGCTGTGGCCTCTGGTCACACAAGCTCTATGGCTTCCATCCTAAATAAAGCCGATAGGACCATTATAATGTCGACCATATCCCAATGACTTTAGGGGCTTTTACATGGGCCACATATTGGCAGGTCAAACCCTTGTAAGATGTTCTTTCCCTATAATGTCCAAGCCCTGAGGTCAGTCTATTGGTCAGCTGGTCACATCTTCTTCTGAGCATTTGTCCCCATTATATCTCCTCCAGTAATCAGGGGATATTATGGTGGCAATAACCCTTATACAATGAAAAATATTTATTTATGATTCACTGGTAAAAAGTTGATAATATAAAACGGATGAAGGGTGGAATGAGTCATACTTCTCAGATTTCCCTGAAACTAACAAATACTTGGAGGGAAAGGGGTGTGGGGGCACAATAAAATAAGTGCAACTTGTAAATTGGAGCTTCCATGGGGGCATGGGGAGGCTTCAGCCTGATGAAAACCATGACAGAAACCCAATGGAGCCTATTATAGTCCATTGGCGTCCGTGACAGATCTGGTCCTGGCGTCATCGGCATATCTGTTTGAACAGAAACGCAATCTTAATCACAACAAGGAGACATTTACAGGACATAAAACCATTTATCACATGGTCATGTGCTGGTGTCTATAGTGGCCATATACATTTACTGGTTGGACGTCCATTTGGAATGATGGGGGAATCGGGGTTTACTGAATTCTGCTTCATGGATATTAATAGAAATGACTGATATCGGATATAAAAATGACTCTCAGCTGTACAAACCCACTATAATGTAAGCTCTTGGGCCAAGGGTCCCATCTATGGATTTCTCAGAACCAACTAGGCCACAGCTTTACAATTGCATCCTTTGATTTCCTATGCGTGCTCAGAAGCTTCATGTACACACTATATACACAACAAAAAAACATTTAAAAGATGTATTACACCCAAACACTGGAACTGGGTGTAGGTTCCTGGGTATTGTTTATAGGGGTAATGGTCTTTGTGTAGAAATTGAGGTGTAGCCAGCATTGGGTTCTCTCTTGTCCTCAGGGGTATTAACATATCAAAGCTGGAATGGGGGGCTCAACACTTATCAAGGCTCCTGCATTGGCTGGTGTCCATTCTGGCATTGGAAGCTACAAAGACAACATTTAGATATAAACCAACATTTAGGCATGGACCAAGATTTAGGTATGAACCATTCCTGGAATCCAATCTTCTCTCCGGCCACTGAACTCCCCAACATGGAAGAGATGAATTCCAACACGGACAACAGTTCAGGGGAGCATAGTAGCCCCCCACAAGACCAAGACTCCACAGAGGAGCAGAGGGCGACCACTGGGAGAAAGAAAAATTACCAGCGATACCCCAAACCTCCATACTCATACCTGGCCATGATTGCACTGGTGATACAAGCGTCTCCAGAGAAGAAACTTAAACTATTCCAGGTAAGAGCACAGTATGTGGGGTCAATGGTTGGCTCTCTCAGGATGGCTGGAAGGTGACCTCTTATTAACTCTCAGGAAGGCTGGACTTCATGCTGGGGTCAGATCATGGCTTTTGGTACATTATATCACAAAATATAATTGGCCCGGACCCTGTGATTGGACCCTTGCATGTTATCAATTCAGCAAACACCTGCAGCCATTATCCTAGAGAAAGTACTAAAAACTTTTGCTGACCCCTCATGTGAGTAACTTCTCTCCATTACATACTCAATGGTGAGGGAAGCCCCACAATTGGGGGAGGGGCATTTCCAATTTGAATATTTTTGTGTTTTTAGATTTTACAGGAGATCAGCACGCTGTTCCCATTCTTCCAAGGAGGTTACAAAGGATGGAAAGACTCCGTCAGACATAACTTGTCTTCTAATGACTGCTTCCAAAAGGTGAGGACCCATTCATGGGCGCTAGAGTTTACTGGGGTGGGAACCTCTTATGACTACTGTTATTTTTTCATATATTGGGGGAAGGTTTCCTAATATTGTAAGAAAAATGGTGGAAATCATCAAAGTGTTAAACTCGGCACAACTTGCAGGTTATATTAAGCCTAAAAAGTGGTGCATGTCATTCATACATTTGGTGCCTGTTGTGTTTGGCCCCTATTTCTTGATGCTTGTGCAAAGACCTTCTTAACATAAAACCCTCTTTTAGGACTTTCTCTATTTTTTGGTAACAAATTAATCTGTTTATTACTTCTCTAATGAATGAGCCAGGACCAGAGCCGTAACCTAAAGCTCCTCGGCCCCAATGCAAAATCTGTAAAAGGCCCCTCCTACCTTATGTAATTTATAATATTGGTGTTATCTTATGTGGGGAAGGGGCCTGTTCGAGGGTCCGGTAGAGGCTGCTACGTCTGCACCCCCTATAGCTACACCCCTGGGGAGGACAAGACTTCCTCTCATTAATTCATGGTTCAAATTTTCACCCACAAATACCTTTCATTGATACAAATGGAGCCTGGAGCTTTACTGATTATTAGGTTTCTTTTCATTAAGTTTTTTTTAGAAGGTATCACCAGTTTCTGAAAATCCATTCCCCATTACTAATATCATGGATCAATAGCCCCTTCCACAGGGGTCCCTGTAATCTGACTGAAAGGTCACAAACTCCTCAATGCATCTAAGAATTTTTTGGGGGTAGAAAAGTAGTAGAATGAGGGTGGCTTCACCCCCAGCAGATTTGTTGTAGAAATCCATGTGCTTCCAGCCTAAATAACTCCATTCAGATGAATGGAACCAATGTTGGGTCACTGAGATTTCTAGAACAGATCTGCCATTTGTGAATTTAGCCAAAGGGAACAATCTGCCCTTCCCCATCCATACTTGCCCCCACTCAAGATCCAAAGCAATGTAGAGAGGAAGAGTCTAAAGATCCTGGTAGAAGAGCAAACCTATTGTAAATAAGGCTCCTATTGGACTGTCCCATCCCCCCACCTCCTCTGAGTATTTATTGATCCCTCTTTATATAAACTGTTATTATGTTGTCATTTTACATAAATTTATAAAAAAAATTCCAAACAGCAGAAGATCTAGGTGATCCTTCCTTGAGTTTACATTATAGGGTCACTATGATTACATTGTATTGTACCGCTCTGCTTCCCATGCATGCTTACAGCTGGGACAACCCCTTCCTTAGAAGAGAATTGCTGGGGGAGGGGCCACTAGGACCACCATTGATCATGGGAACAGGGTCCCTCATTAGCATTTGAATGGAGCAGTGGTGGGGCATGTGTGCTGCCCCTCCATTCAACTCTACAGGACTACCAAAGATGGTGGAGCCCTGGACTTGGCTTCTTTTTGGCACCCCTTTACAAATACATTTTGTAATAAACCATATTCTTAAATTTCTTCCATCTTCATTTTAGGTTCTAAAAGATCCCAAAAATTCCAAGGCCAAAGGAAACTACTGGACGGTGGATTTGAGTAGGATTCCTAAAGAGGCCCTGAAGCTTCAGAACACACCGGTCACCAGGCCGGAAATCTACCCGCACGACCTGACTAAGTTCATTGCTCAGGGACGTTATCCACACTTCCCAAAACATGGAGACACCGTAGGCTGTACACAGGCCACCCACAGACCGGAACCGGAAGCCGCCGCTCAGGCCAGCACTTCAGCCCCAGACCCTGCGGGGACTTTCCCAATGATCCTGTGGAACCTTCCTCCATCCTACTCTAAATGTGTTCCCCCTAATGTAGTGGCCCCTCCTAGTCCACACCCACTTTTACTGTACCCCCAGTTGGCAACAATAATCCCGTATCCTCACACAACCCCTTGCTACCAGAGTAACCCTTACCAAGACAGCAGGGAGGTCTACTCCTCCAGTCTACAACAGCAGATACCTCTCCCCCCTCGTCCTCTTGAAATTAGAAGCCCTACTGCTGTTCTTTTCCCCAATAGAACAGTAGATGACATTCCCATACCCCCGCTCCTCTGGGTACGTGTTCAACCAAGGTCTGTACATGGACCCCAAAACACACAACGCAGGTCTTCCCGACTACAGACACCCAGGAATAGATAGGTAACTAGGCAAAGTTTCTTCTGGGTTAAGGTGTAACACTTTAGTTCTAGTTCCTACTGACTCCGAAAAACCTTTGAAATCCCAATGGCCCTAAAAGTAGGACAACCCATGTCCAAGCGGAGCAGGGTTCTTATCAAAAGTGTTCATAACTAGATTTGGTCTTTTCTTAATTTATGAACAAAATTTTCTTTAGTCAATTAGTTATTTATTCTTTTTTCACCCAATAAATTGCATTTCAATATGACATATGTCCTGTGTGTGAATGAGGCCATCAGAGGTCAAGACTTAGAACTCTTAGGGAAAGCCCCATGCTAGGACCTTGTTTGGTGGCACAGTGTCCCGATGGGTCTACACTGTAGATTTGCTGATGCCCTTGTGAGGGGTGGGCTTAAGCATGGTAAAATACCCCAAATTCATGAACGGCTTGATGACCACCCAACGTCTTAAGGCAATGGGCGATGCAGGTCCTCAGTCTGCAGTGATGTAATTAGGTGTAGAAGGGGTAAGCGGTTCCATACTGCCCTTTTCCCCTCAGAGTGGTGTCTTGACTATGGCCGGCACAGGAGGACCTTCCAATTCTGCCTGTGTATCCCATAGATGGCCGCACTCCGTAACCACAACATGTTCAAAAATGACTTCCCCTTCAAAAGGAGACTGGGGAACTCCTCTGTAGTCAATCCTGAGGATCTAGAACGGGCCCCAGGACTTTCTGTTCAGTAAGCCTACCGGCAGTGCCTGTGCCGCAAAGTATGATGTACAATATATGAGTACACAAGTGCTCTATACTATAAAAATGTAAAATACTTTACTTAACCATGGCAGGTGCTTGGTTTACTGTTTATTCGTAACTGCTTTGTTTCCTTTTATTCCCCTGCATTAGGAAACCTTTGTTCTTGTAAAATTGTTTGATAAGTGTAATTTTTGAAAAGTGTTAAAAATTAATAAAATTGTGAAAAAATATTGTAAAAATGTAAAATATTAATGCCTTGAGGGAGATGAAAAAAATGAAAAACTAAATTCAGCAAAAATATAATTTAGCACAAAAATTTTATTGTGCAAATATTTTATATAAATAAAAAAAACTGCAAATATTAGATATCCTTGTGACCACAAGAACCTAAAGAGTTAAAGGGGTTTTGCCACAATCTCATTTCATACCTCCAGCTCTGTGGGCTCAGAAGGAGGCGTGCGTGATTTATTTGAATTGCATATCATGTGACCCAGCAGGATGACATCACCAGGCTTTTCTTCTCTCTAGTGAAAGAAAGGTCTGTTCATGTAAAGCATTGTGAGTAGCTGAGAGGTAAAGTTTTTGCCTCCAGGCACAAGGTTCGAATCCCTGCAGGAACTAAACTTGTATTTTTTTTTTCCTCCATCAATGCACAGACCTGAGGTTTTTTTGGGGTTTTTTTTGTACTGTTTGACCTATTACTAACTAGTCCAAAGGACAGGAGTAGAGGGACAGCACCTGGGGTTTGAACACTCAGTAGCTGCCTGAAAGGAGAGGTGTTGTCTGAGCATGTGTGACCAGGATTGAGGAGCTCTCGGCCCTGGTCATATCCCTTGGAGATGAGCTGTAAACAAAGGAGCAGCTAAAACAAAATTGGTTCAGAATTTTTAATAATAATGAAAATGTTTATTTCATTTTCAAACTTCCCTCATCAATTTTACTTTGTGGAAAAAAAAACCTTTAACCAGTTTTTAGAAAAAAGTTATCTAAGTGTCACAGTATTCTCTGTGTGTCCCCAAACTGGACCATAAATAAAATTCTTGTGGCATAGAAAAAGGTTAAAGAGATAAAACGAAAAGTTATGCAGACGCCCTAGAATTCCCATCGGAAAAATTGTTGCCTTGATGGTTTGGGGGAGCTAACTTACATTAGGTCCTACAAATTTGGCTTGTCTATTCAGACAGTCTAGATTGGCTAAAAAAAAAAAAAAAAAAAAAACACACCTGAATATTATTCAAACACCCATTTGGAAAACGATGTGGTTGCCCCATGGTTCCTACCAGCGCTTTTACACTCAAAACTCTCAGCCCTACCACCTAAAATTTGAAGTAATCTTTTGCTGCGGGATACCTTAGCAACCTGGAAGGCGGTTTGAAAAATCTGAAAACTCCCCTGGACAATCAGCAAGTATATGCCCTATATAGGACATCCTGAATTCCCAATGGGGATGGACAACCCCCACTTTCGTATAAGGACCAGTCAGGGGTGCACAAGCAGACACAGACAAAGTGAGGCCCTGACGCTGTTCCCAACCTCTGTCCCTGCCTCTTGGGGTCCCCGACTCCTTACTAGGTCGGCCCCAACCAGAAGACTGAGTGCAACACTAAATAAGTGCAAACACGAGACAAAGACAAACGAACATGGAACACAATAAGTCAGACAAGCCAGGTAATAACGGTCGGGCAAAGCAGTACAAAAACAGCAAAGTCAGAAAACAAGCAAAGGTAAGGTAGCCAGAAAATCCAACAAGAGAAAGGGGCGAGCTATAGGTTCAGGAAGACCCCAATAGAGCAGGCAAAGGTGACTGGTAAAGGAATCCTTTTATAGGAAACAGAACAGAGGTGATAGGTGGAACAAATCAGAAAACCAATAGCAAAACAAGACTGTCGATCAAAATGAAACCAGGTTAACTAAACAAGTGCTAGAAGATTCCTGGCCACGGGCGTTGGCCAGAAATCAATGAAAGGGTTTTGCCACAATGTAATATTGACGTGGGATCCTCCAAAATGGGTATTTAATCACTTTTCTAAATATATGTGATTACAAAAAGTGAAGCCTTTGAGAGCTACAGCATTGTTCAGTCCCCCTTAGTTTCCTGACAGTTTAGACACGACCAGGACACTGACAGGAGCTGATCTGGCCACGCTTGTGTGTTTGCCCTTCTTATCTGATGACAGGAAACATGAAGGAGCTTGCAAGGGGCTGGGGAGAAAATGCAGTGTATGAGTCTGTCTGCTGTATAGAGAATCCACTGGTTGTAATGTAGTTATTTGATAAAAACATTGCAGATGCTCCCTGCTTCCTGGCTCTCTGCTCACCCCCCTTCCTCTCACCCCTGCAGCTGTTCATGACACTGCATGCTTTGTTTATCTTCTCTCCTGAACAGATAAGAGGTAAGGAACTCACTTCATGGTAAAACCCCTTTAAGCATACAGAGAAGTAGACCAAGTTCATACTGGTAAAACAAATACAGGGCATCAGTTAAGAAACCAGGGTTTTCATCCCAACGGCCATGGCCGGCGACCAGAGCCCAAAGCTGGGGGTCTGCCGGGCATGATCATGACAGTATCTCCACCCCCCTCTTAGGAGGGGCCACTGGACCCTCAGACCCTCTAGGCTTGACAGGGAGCACTTGGTGAAATTTCTGCTGGTGGGACTGGGTCGGCGTTTATTGATTTGTTTTAGTTGAGCTTTTTTCAGAGTCTTATGACTCCTAGCCCAGATTGTGCACAGTCGATTAACGGCGGATTCTATTTCAGTTTCACAACCTGTAGCGGCGGAATACCTGAGATGGGAACCATCCTCACAGCAAAAAGGGGGACAGCTCGGAAGGGGCAGAGCTCTGTGAGCCGATAGTCGAGGACGCTAGATCAGAAGTCAAGTTGGCCACAACTACCCCCGGAGAAAGAATATCTTCAGGTTCCTCAATATTCGAATGCATAGATTCTCGTTCCGGGGCAGACAATTTGAGCTTTGCCCCCGGAGTGAGGTCTAGGGTGTAAGCATCAGGCCGGTGCGGAGACAGATTATCCGCCATGTCTCAAAGACGTGATTGAAATCCGGATTACATTCTGAAATATCATGAGTATTAATTACGGCACACACCAAGGGATTAACAGCCTTAGAATGAGAACCACATGTGTCGCCAAATTTGATCAACTCAGTGGGCCTCCAGTCAAACACAATATTATGGAGACGGAGCCAGGGCAACCCAAGAATAATATCCGCTGTGAGTTTTTCCATGACAAGAAACAAAAGCTTTTCAGTATGTGAACTCCCAACATTCAAAGTGATCTCAGCAGCACGAAATTTTATTCTTCCTCCGATTAGGGAGGTAGAATCCACACCTGAAACCTAAAAGGGAGAACACAATGGAACTAGTTCCAAACCCAAGGCCTGGACGACAACCATATTGATTGTTAGGAATCATCCTCTTGTTTTTATCCCCCATCTTGTATCTGCCTTCCATTTTGTATATTCACTTATATAAAAGCATATTAGCCTACAAAATTAGAAGTGTCTCCTATTATACTTGGAATATGCAGACATTATGAATTCTTTCTTATCTATGTGGGGCCTCCAGAGAAAGAAAGAAAGAAAGAAAGAAAGTCTAGTTTTCTTATCTCATGTGAGCCTATGTCTAATAAATATCTCACTGTGGGCGCCCTGAAGACAATGTCTCTAGTTTTATGAAAGAAGCAGTATAGTTTCGTTATTTTGTCTATTATTTTTTAAGATAAGACTAATTGGTATACTTCAAAAATTTTATGTTCTTCTATACTTTGTATGACACTAATTGAAAACTACTAATTTATGATCTCTGGACATGTAGCCAGAAACAAGGTTTATAACTCAATGCATTATAAATAAACTTCAGATTCTTGCAGAATACTGTGGTGTGTGTGTTTTGTTTTCTATTCAGGCCTGAATTATACACTAATTGGGAGCTCTGCAAACATACCACAAGGAAACCATTGGTTTTATCTATCACTGATGAAACTAGTAGCAGCCCATGAGTCAATCATGGCTTGACAAGCAAAATTCTTGGAATTAGAGACCTAGGTTACAGGCAAAAAAAAAAAAAAAAAAAAAAAAAATTGCTACCTTTGCTGGGAAGGTACCTTTTATACCTGGTTACCCCCCTTAAAATTAGTCAGGCTTTGGGCCGTTTCCTTGGGGGACTTGGGCCCTAGCCCGGGACAGGGTTTTTTTCCCAAACAAGGCCTTCTCCAACCAATGTCCCCCCCCTGGGGGCAGCGATGAAAAACCCCAAAAACCATGAGTTTTCCCCTTCAGAAGACTAAAGGGGGACGGTGATGAGGATAGAAAAAAAAGAAAGGTAGAAAGGGGTTTTCCCAGGAAATTTAAAATTTGAACTAAAACAGTCAAAACCCCCCTTGTTTTTCCTGTTCTTTAAAGTCAGGGCAAAAGTTTTAAAGTCTTTTGGGGGGTCCGGGGGTTGGGTGGTTTCCCCCCATAGCATCCTTTCCCCGACAACAGCCCTCATCGAGAGGGTCTTCAGGGGTGGGCCAGACCCCCCGGTCAACTACCCCCCATTGGGCGGAACTCAAAACAGGGGTTTCTTCAGCTAAACGGGGCCCCCGGGTTTTGGGAAAAAAACGTAGAAAAGGCCTAAACCCCTAAAAAAAAATCTTTAAATCGAATTCCACCCCGGGGGCTACAGTGTTTAAGCAAATTTCCCCCAATTTGAGGGGGGGCCCTGGGGGGAAGGGACACCCCCAAACCCTCCACCCCCTTTTCCCCCCCCCAGGGGAAAAAAAATTTGAGGCAAAAAAAACAGGTTTGACAGGTTTCCCTGAAGGGTTCGGAACCTGCCCGGTTTTTCCCATCAAAGTGACCCGGTAGAAGTATTTTTGATTTATAATGGTGCTAGGTTTAAAAAAAAAACCGGGGGGCAAGTACAGACACAGACGGGGCGCAAAGTCCGGCCCCCGGGGGTTGTTAGGGCCCGTCCGGGACGCGGGGAATTTTGGGGAAATTTAAGCCCCCCCATCCCCTGAAGCTTTGTCCAACCCGTCGTCCCAGGAGGCTTTTGGGACCAACAAGTAGTGCTAAATATTAAACCGCCGGGGGTTTTAATTAGGGAAAGGGCCTGCTATAAGAAAGGGGAAGAAAGGTCAGGGGTGAAAGAGCAGACCAGTGGGGCCCCTGACGCTGGCCCCAACCTTGCCCTGCCTTTTTGGGGTAAACCCAAAACCCCCTTATTTGGCCCGGCCCCCCAACCAAAAGGACTGAGCGGTACACAAATTAAGTGAAAACACGAGAAAAAAGAAAAAAACCGAAAAAGGGAAACAAAAATAAAGGGGGGCAAACAGCCACGTCAATACTGGTCAGGCAAAGCAGTACAAAAGTAAGGCAACCAGAAACTCCAACAAGAGCAAGGGGCGACTATGGGTTTAACGGGAAAGGGAACCCCAAATTGAGCACCCAAAGGTGACGGGGAAAAGGGAAATCCTTTTATGGGAAAACCGAGGACACAGAACAGGGGGGAAGGTGGAACAAATCAGAACCCCCGATTGGAAAAAAAGACTGTCAATCAAAAGGAAACCTTTTTAAACCCAACAAGTCTGGAAGTTCCTGGACGGGGGCCCTTTGGGCCCCCGGAATAAATTTAAAGGAAACAGAGAAGAAAGACCAAGGGCACCGGGTTTTAAAAACGCGGAAAAAAACCCAAACGGGAAATCGCTCCCATAGACTTCTAATGTAAAAACCCCCCTGCTTTTTAAAATTGAGCTTTTTTTTTTACTGTTTCCTTTTCAACATTTTCCCTAAAAAACGCCAGGGGCCGGGCAAAAAAATTTTTACTACGGGGTTCGGAAAAGCACCCGGGGACGTCTTTTGGCGTGTTTTCCCCCAGGGGTTTTTTCGAATTTTTAAATAAAAAACCCCCCCCCCAGGAGACCCAAGTCCCCCCCCAATTTTCGGGTTTGTTTAAAAAATTTAATATTATAAAATTTTGAATAAAAGGGTGTCTGATGTGCCCTTGTCGCCCATTCATAAAAAAAATGTTCATGTTTTGGGTCGCAAAAGGATTTTTTTTTGAAATTTCATTTTTTTTCGCAAAAATACGTTTTTTTTTTAACAGTTTTTGGGGCGTCATAAATTTAAAGAAACCCTTCTGATGCTAAAATAAATTTTTTTTACGGTTTTTACACAAAAAATTCTTTTTTTAAAACCTATTTTGGCGCTAATAAAGTTATCTCGCTTCTAACGCTAAAAATCCTTTATTTACAGATATTGGCGATAAAATCCTTTTCTTAACATATTTTGGCTCTAATAAAGTTCTCGCTTCTGACGCTAAAAATACAGTTTTTTACGGATTTTGGCGCCAGAATCCGTTTTTCTTCCCGTAAAAAACCTATTTTTGGCGACAAAAGCAAGATAACTTTATAAGCAGCAAAATCCGTAAAAATACGGATTTTAGCACCAAAATCGATAATAAAAATTGACTTTAGGGCCAAAATTTCCCTAAAAAAACTTATTTTTGGCAACAAAAGCAAGATAACTTTATTAGCGCCAAAATCCATAAAAATACAGATTTTAGCACCAAAACCCGAAGGAAAAATGGACTTTAGGGCCAAAATCCGTAAAAAAAAAATGAATCTTTTGCGACAAAAGCGAGTTAACCTTATTAGTGCCAAAATCACTAAAAATACGGATTTTAGCGCCAAAATCCGTTAAAAAAAAGTATTTTTGGCGACAAAAGCAAGATAACTTTATTAGCACCAAAATCCGTAAAAAAAAAATGGACTTTAAGGCCAAAATCCGTAAAAAGAAAGTTTTTGGCGACAAACGCAATATAACTTTATTCGTGCCAAAATCCATAAAACGACTACAAGATTAAATATAAATGCAAAGAGGTGCTTTATTTACCCTTTTGTAGGGCGGAGTTACATCCAATGACTTCATTTATGCATACATTAAAAAACAGGCTTGAAGACAAGAAAAAAACACGTGTAAAAAACGCGCCAAAAAACGCAAATCACAGCAAGAAACGGCCATTTTTTCACCTGCTTTTGACAGGAGGAGACATAAAACTCAGTTTCATGAACGTTTTTAGTCATTCGGTTTTAGGTCGTTTTTTTGTCCACTGCAGGAGAGACAGAGCCTTAGGCCCTGTTCAAACGGCGGGTTTTGCCGCGGCCAAATCCGTCATGTGAACAGGGCCTTTCAGTCCAGAATATTCTCCTCGGGCTCCCAGGACCATTCTTATGGCCCGAACTGTTTCCAGTCAAGCCCGTCTTTTCCATTGGGCAGGGTAGGTTGTTGCCTGGAGTCCCCACAAACCCAGGGAACCTCCTGGGCAGCCGTCTACCCAGCCCAGTGGCATGACTCTACCCATGTGGCGGGTCCGAGCGGCACGTCTCCCCCGCCGGGGGAGTGTAGAATGGTAAGTAGCCTTTTTTAATATATTTTTTTTATCTACCGGGGACTATATCACCTACAGGGGGACTATAGGATTTACAGGGGGGCTATATCACCTACAGGGATCTACAGGGAGGCTATTACACCTCCAGGGGGGCTATATCACCTATAGGGGGGCTATATTACCTACAGGGGGGCTATTCTGTGGTCTCTATGTGGCGGTGTTGTAGGTTATTCCTGAGCTGGTTTCTGACCTCTATGTGTTTTCTATAAAGGCGGTGTTGTAGTTATACCTGAGCTGGTGTTTGAAACCCCTCTTGGTCTCAAAATGGCGGTTTTTGTAGCTTATACCTGAGCTGGTGTCTGACCACTATGTGGTCTCTAAATGGTGGTGTTGTAGGTTATAACTGAGCTGGTGTCTGACCACTATGTGGTTTCTATATAGTGGTGTTGTAGGTTATACCTGAGCTGGTGTCTGACCTCTATGTGGTGTCTATGTGGCGGTGTTGTTGGTTTTTCATGAGCTGGTGTCTGACCTCTATGTGCTCTCTATATGGCAGTGTTGTAGGGTTTTACCCGAGCTGGTGTCTGACCCCCTATGTGGTCTTATATGGCGGTGCTATTGGTTATACCTGAGATGGTGTCTGACCACTATGTGTTCTCTATATGGCGGTGTTGTAGGTTATACCTGAGGTGGTGTCTGACGTCTAGTGGTCTCTATATGCAGTGTTGTAGGGTTTTACCTGGCTGGTGTCTGACCTCTATGTGGTCTCTATATGGAGGTTTTGTAGGTTATACCTGTGCTGGTGTCTGACCTCTATGTTGTTTCTATATGGCGATATTGTAGGTTATACCTGAGCTGTTGTCTGACCACTATGTGATCTCTATATGCTGGTGTTGAAAGTTATACCTGAGCTGGTTTCTGATCACTATGTTCTCTCTATATGGCTGTGTTGTACGTTATACCGGAGTTGGTGTCTGACCTCCATGAGGTCTATATATGACGGTGTTGTAGGTTATACCAGAGCTGGTATCTGAACCCTATGTGGTCTCTATATGGTGGTGTTGTAGGTTATACCCGAGCTGGTATTTGACCCCTATGTGGTCTCTATATGGCGGTGTTGTAGGTTATACCTGAGCTGGTGTCTGACCTCTATGTGGTCTCTATGTGGCAGTGTTGTAAGTTATACCCCGAGCTGGTGTCTGACATTCTATGTGGTTTCTTTTATGGCGGTGTTGTAGGTTATACCTGAGCTGGTGTCTGACCATTCTGTGGTCTCTATATGGCGGTGTTGTAGGTTATTCCTGAGCTGGTTTCTGACCTCTATGTGGTCTCTATATGGTGGTGCTGTAGGTTATACCTAAGCTGGTGTCTGACCTCTATGTGGTGGTGTTTTAGGTTATACCTGAGCTGGTGTCTGACCTCTATGTGGTCTCTATATGGCGGTGTTGTAGGTTATACCTGAGCTGGTGTCTGACCTCTATGTGGTCTCTATATGGCAGTGTTGTAGGTTATACCTGAGCTGGTGTCTGACCTCTATGTGGTCTATATATTTGGTTGTTGTAGGTTATACCTGAGCTGGTGCCTGACCTCTGTATGTTCTCTACTTGGCAGTGTTGTAGGTTATACCTGAGCTGGTGTCTGACCATTCTTTGGTATCTATATAACGGTGTCGTAGGTTATACCTGAACTGGTGTCTGATCACTATGTGGTCTATATATGGCAGTGTTTTAGGTTATACCTGAGCTGGTGTCTGACCTCTATGTGGTCTATATATGGCGGTGTTGTAGGTTATACCTGAGCTGGTGCCTGACCTCTGTATGTTCTCTACATGGCAGTGTTGTAGGTTATACCTGAGCTGGTGCCTGACCACTATGTGGCTTCTATATGGTGGTGTTATAGGTTATGCCTTAGCTGGTGTCTGACCACTATGTGGTCTCTATATGGCGGTGTTGTAGGTTATACCTGAGCTGGTGTCTAACCTCTATGTGGTCTCTATATGGCGGTGTTGTAGGTTATATCTGAGCTGGTGTCTGACCACTATGTGGTCTACATATAGCGGAGTTGTAGGTTATACCTGAACAGGTGTCTGACCTCTATGTGGTCTCTATATGGCGGTGTTGTAGCTTATGCCTGAGCTGGTGTCTGAATACTATGTGGCTTCTATATGGTGGTGTTATAGGTTATGCCTAAGCTGGTGTCTGACCTCTATGTGGTCTCTATATGGCGGTGTTGTAGGTTATACCTGAGCTAGTGTCTGACCTCTATGTGGTTTCTGTATGGCGGTGTTGTAGGTTATACCAGAACTTGTGTCTGACTACTATGTGGTCTCTTTATGGCGGTGTTGTAGTTTATGTTTGTTATCGATAATGTATATATTGCTGTGAGTGGTTGTGTTTTTTAGGGGGCCCAGTGCACAGCTCTGCCCAGGAGCCCATAATGCTGTTAAGACGGCCCTGCTTTCAGTCAACAAGAAAGTGTCGCTTCCCCGGATCCTCTTCATGGACAGAATCTCTTTTACAGTATAGACATTGGTGATATCAGCTTCAGGAGCAGGAGATGCGATTTTCCAAAAGTAACAATTCAGGATAAGTGGTTTCACAAGGGAGACATGGAAGTAGTTCAGGACACGCATCATGGAAGGAAGCTGGAGTTTATACGCAACTGGGTTTATCTTTTTCAGCACTTCAAATGGTCCTAAGAAACAGGGACAAGTTCGTAACTGGGGATCTACAGGCGAATGTATTCAGGGGCAAAGGCTGGGGTAGGTCTTCTTTTCTTGTCTGCTCAGACCTTCATTTGGGCAGATGACCATTATAGAGACCTATGTGTGTCATTCCAGATGGCCGTAAAATCTCAAACCAGAGTTTCCACAGTGAGAACATCGGAAGACGAAGACAGATAGAGTGGTGGGCAAGTTATGTTGACCATACTCTGAAGATAGGAGAGATGCCATCAGACTCCGAATCCAGAGTTATAAGAGAACTCCGCACATGTCAACAAACTGGACCAGTCATCCTGGTGTAGGTAGTTGCCCAAGACTTGATTGACCCACTCTACTTGCCCATTTGTCTTAGGATGATAAACCAAGGAGAAGTCCAGTTTAATCTGTAGCTGGGAGTAATTGGCATGCCAGAATTTCAAACAAATTGGACCCCCCGATCTGAGACTATATGTTGGGGCAGTCCGTGCAGCCGTAAGAAGTGCTGGAAGAAAAGGCTGGCGAGGCATGGGGTAAACTGGGCAATGGTATGAAATGCAACATTTTCAAGAAGTAGGAAGGTCAGTGATGAAGTCCTTGGCTATATGAGTTCACTGGTTCTTTGAAAATAGGCAAGGGTTGCAGCAGACCTGCCAGCTTGAGATGAGGCATCTGGTTGTGGTCAAAAGTGGTACAAGAGTCCACGAATTCTTTAACCTCTTACCAACCTATGACGTATGAGTACGTCATAGCGCCAGTAAGCGGCTTTGAAACGGGATCACGGTGCAATCCCACTTCACAGCCGCCGGGTGTTAGCTGTAATTAGCCACTAACACCCATCAGTTTCAGCACGGGAGGGCGGAGGCTCGCCTGCACTGTTTAAGCCCTTAGGCGCCGTGGCAAAGATGGCCACGGCGTCTAAATGAATTAAAAACGGTGCCGCGCTTTTGCATTTTTTGGTCATTTTACGTCGTATAAAAATTGGAATAAAAGTGATCAAAAAAGTTGCATGCGTTCCAAACTGCTAGCAATAAAATGTGCACTCCAGCCCACAAAAAATGCACTCTCACTGATGTCCGTAGGTGTTCGTACAAAAAAGTTATTGGTCGCACAAAACGGCGCCGCAAATTTCCAAAATAGAAAATGTTTGGAATTTTTTTACAGTACTAAATCATAACGGAAACCCTACATGTTTGGTATTGCCGGATGCGGATCAACCTGTAGAATACAGAGAACACATCATTTGTACCGAAGAATAAACTCCATTAAAAAAAACTCCCGCAAACCTGGCGCAAGTACTTTTTTTTCACATTTTTCCCCACATAGAATTTTTTTGCCGTTCCCCAGTATATTCTATAGTAATATGAATAACACCATTAGAAAGTCCATCTTGTCCCGCAAAATAAAAGCCCTTATGTGTCTATGTAGCTGGAAAAATATGGCTTTTAGAAGGTGAGGAGGAAAAAAATTTAGAGCCATATTATTATGAACGTCCTTTAACAAGATCTGGACACCAATAGAAACAAGAAATGGACACGATTTTCATGCACCAGTTTGCCCGGTCACCAGGGAGCAATGTCCCCATTTTAGAATTTCCTTCTGGAGCTCAGGGCACACGTACATCTTATCTGGAGAAACATATTAGAAGTCCACGGGAGCTGTGGAGATCAGACATTCATGAGGTATGATGTGCCGAGGGGATATCTCTTCCTCTATAACATCAGAAGCATGGGAAAGGCAACAGCCTTGATATTCTTCTCTGCAGGATGGAAATGGATTAAGACATGGAATTGAGAGAAGAAGAGGGACCACGTGGCTTGACGCAAATTTAGGTGTTGGGCCATCTGGAGAAACAGGACATTTTTGTGGTCGGTGTAAATATTGACCGGATGACAAGCTCCCTCCAGGAGGTGACGCCATTCTTCCAAGCTTGATGGCCAGTAATTCCTGATCCTGGAACGTGTAATTCTTTTCTGTAGGGGAAAATGTCTTGGAGAACAATCCGCATGTGAGGGTCTTGCCTTTGCAACCCTTCTGTGTGAGGACCACCCCAACCCCCACAGAAGAGGCATCAACTTCTAAGAAGAAAGGTTTCTCAATCTCTGGTCGGGACAGAATGGGAGCAGAGGCAAATGCCAACTTTAACCTAGAGAAATATATTTGGTGGCCAGAGCTTTGGGTTACCATTCTTCTTGGTGAGTGCCACAATCGGAGCCACCACTGTAGACAAATGTGGGATAAACTGGCGGTAAAACATATAATATGCACCTTGCTGCTCTTGAGTGTATACCGTAGCTGCAGGTCCCCACCTGCCAATATTGTCCTGCAACACAGTCAATGCTAATGGTATTTAATTCAGTGATCTACATCACATATATCTTCATAAAAGCACTTTATTAAATACTTTCCTTAAAACCAGTTGTGGTCATGTATTCTATTTCAATATATAAACATGTGCCGATAATATATATTTCACTAGAGAGCCAGAGTTCAGTCTCTTCATTATGGCATATTCCTTTGGAACAAACAGTTCTCCTTCATTCACTGAGCCATCTCAGACTCCACAACTCTCAGAAGCCTCTGCCTTGTCCACCTTGTCCGCTACTGAGAGTTAGTCCCCGGCGCCGCCGCCACCCGCCGCCGCCGATTGTTACTTGTCAAGTTGCTAAGCAATCAACTGCAGCGGAGGCAGGGAGCAGCGGCACCCGGCGCAGGCGCAGTTCACTCTCTGAATACTCTCGCGTTACTAACCTAGCAACGTCACCTTGCCCGGCATCTGAGAGTTAAGCAACTAAAAGCAGAGAGGAAGGGAGCGGGACAAAGAACTAGAATCTAGAGAAACGTAGACAAGGAGTAAGGGAGCGTGGCTAAGAACCAGAAATAGAAAAATGTAAAGTAGAAAAGAGACGAATGTATAGAAAAAAAAAAGGTAGGGACAATAGTGGAAAGGAGTAAACCGGGTCAGGAAAGCAAAATAAAGTGGAAGAGGCCAGTGGCATTATGAGAAAGATAAAAAGGATATACAAAATTTTAAGAAGGGGGAAAAAAAGGGGTACAAAAAATTAGGGAACAGTGGAAAGGGAGGATATTTGGGAAATGTGGATCAGAGGAGAATAGAGGGAGTAATAGGGACTGGGGAAAGATATAAAAGGAAAAAAAAAGAGACAAAAAAGGAAAAAAACAGGGATTATGCAGAAAATAAACAATGAAAAGTGAATGGGTGGAAGATAATTATATTGCCCGAAAAAGGTACTATAGAAAATAAGATTGAAAAAAAAAAGGGAACACAAACAATGTAACTCCAAATCAATCGCACTATGGGAAATTAATTGATTATAAAATTTAGGGGATCTATATTTACTTATAAATGGAGGGGACTTTAGCCCATTTTAAATGCGCGGGGACCGGGGTCTAATGATTATAATGTGCGGGGGACGCTCTAATGTATTTTAATGTGCGGGGGATGCTTAAGTTTATAAATGTGAGGGGGATTAATGTATTTAAAATGTGCAGGGGGGGCGCTATTAAAATTTTTTTAAATGTGCAGGGGGGCGCATATTATGGTTAAAAGGAGGGGACTATTAAAATAAACCTATATTCTGTGGGACCTTAAACTATTTTTATATACCTTTTTTGGGGACCTAGAAACATTTTCTAAATTTTCCCCGTGGGGGACATATAACCTTTCTATATACCCATTGGGGAAACCTTAACTTCCCTGTATATCATTGGGGGGACCTAAAAACCTAACACCTCCCTCTGGGAGCAAAAAAACTATATACCCACTTACGGGGGGGACCTATTACCTATACTGGGGGAATAAACTTATGCTTTGTGAAGTCTCAAATGTCGTTAAGGGTTGTTAAGGCCTCAAGACAGTCTTTGATAAGAGTTAGAAATCGACTCTGCGGATCCAGTCTTTTTTTTAAGCCATTGAAAGGGCCCTCAAGTCGATTGAAAAGACCTTAGCAATCGACTCCGGGGACACTGAGAGTTGTGGAGTTGAGGGCTCAGTGAATAAGGAGAACTGTTTGTTCCCAAAAGGGAATTGCTTAATTTTAAGAATGAATTGGCTCTCTGGTGAAATATATATTATCGCACTTTTTATATATTGAAATAGAATACATAACCACAACTGGTTTTAAGGAAAGTAAATTTAATAAAGTGCTTTAGAAGACATAGTGTCTGGGGTCTCTGAATTAAATACCGTTTTTCTTTGCTGTGTTGCTGGGCGATAAACTGGCGGTAACTATTAGCGAAACACAGGAAATTCTTTACAGCCCGGAGACCTACGGGCCATGGACACTACAAGATTCAGACAACTTTGCAGGGTCCATTTTCAGCCTAGTATGAGATGATGTAATGAAATGGAAGACTCGTATGTAAGTTCCACATACAGGGAGCACTGGGTGATGAAGCTCCTGTAGCTCTTAGGATCCCCATCAAACTTTGTTGGCATTGACAAATGCAGTTTTGGGTTGACAGGAACCACAGGAGCTAAGTGGTGACTGCTGCATCATGGTGGCTAGTTGGTTGAGCTGCTGCACCTATTGTGTGATCTCCTGCGACTGCTGTGCCACAATGGTGGTGAGGTCCACAACACTTGGCAGAGGCACCTTGGCGGGATCCATGGCCGGATCAAACTGTCACAGTTGGAGTAGTGGATTCTCTGGACCACCGCAAGCAGTGGTATAAGCCACGCCAGGGAGCGGAGTCTAAGTAGCTCCCAGCATTCACCAGAGCCTGTCGCAAGGGAGGATGGGTTTGTTGTGGCCGGAGACTACCATGTTGCCACCCTTGATGCGACTTGCTTTTGGTGACAGCTGATGAGCAGAGACATCTCATGGAGAATGGAGAGGTGAGTAGCTGCAGTCAGGGATCGAACTGCAAGTGTGCCCACAACCTGACATTCAGGTCGTGGTGCCACTCGCAGCCGGGACACCGGTGCGTCCATGACCAGGTGTGAGGATCCCAGGGGCACCCGTGAAAATCCCATCATCAATATCTTACATAACCTTTGCAACAGATATAACATTAAATACCCATATAAATAACTGGATCACAATTGGGAGACAAAGCTGGGGCAGCACATTCTCCTTCTGAAATCCATGGGATTCTACTAGATTTACTGACATTGAGGAGTACTGTTCATCTGGTGTTCCAATGACGATTCTAGAACCTGAAAGACAAAAATGCAAACAAACACAACAATACCTGGAATGGATGGACGAGAAAAGTCCAACAGCTACATGCTTAGTCCATAGTGCAGGCAACTGTTCCTGGAAAGTCTAGTGATTAGATGACTACGTCAGTCAAAAGTTCCTTCTGGCTTGACAGGCAGTAATTATTCTACAGGTAGTATCAGCACAATCTTGGATTTTGGCCTGAAGCTCTTAAAGCATCCTTGGTGATATGTCTTCTTAGGTGCTTACCCCTTTCCTGATGTCCTATCAGCAGGGTAGTAACATGGTGATGGCCAAGAATAATAAGAGGGTTTCTTATTGACTTCTCTGACTTGGCCATTGTGATGGTGTGTACAAGCTTTAGCCATTTGGAGAAGTGTTTAAAGCGATGACAACCCAAACCAGACCTTTCTTTGGGCTTGGTGACAAGGGTACTTACTTGTGGATGAATCTCTGGATCGTTGTCAGGATCTTGGAGACTGAAAATGTATTGGATAGAAGTTTCCTTACTCAGCCGGAACTCTGGACCTGTCAACCAAGAAAAATTTGAAAAGACACTAACAGATGCTTCCCTGGTGGCACAATCTGCAGAATTGAGATGAGATGGGACATAATACCATTGCTCAGGTTTGGAGAACTTCCTTATCCTTTCAATGCGGTTACTGACATAGAAGCATTTTGTCTGGTTGTAGATGCAACCTAGAACAACCTCGCTGTCTGTGTAATTGTAACGGCCGGATTAGTGGACCCTCTAGACCACCGCAAGCGGTGGCAACAACCGCGCCAGGGAGCGGAGTCTAAGTAGGTCCCAGTATTCACCAGAGCCCGCCGCAAAGCGGGATGGACTTGCTGCGGCGGAAGTCTCTCCAGGTCGTACCCCGGGACACGGCGGGCTTGCGGTGGCGGCCGAGGTGCAGCGTGGTACAGAATCGCTAGACGATAACCGCAGTCGTGGGCAGGCAGAAATGTCAGGGCAGGTGGCAGAGGTTCGGAGTAAAGAAACGTAGCAAGAGGTCGGGTACACGGCAAGGCAAGAAGACACTTGAAGAACGCTTTCTCTAGGGGGTCAAGGCAACATAGATCCAGCAAGGAAGAGTCGCGGAGCGAAACCATAAATAGGGGCAGCGCCCGGCAATTAGCCAATTACCGGTGTGCTGGCCCTTTAAATTTACCAGAATGAGCGCGCGCCTCGGCCGGCAGAGGGCGCGGATGTGCCAGGAACGCGGTCAGGTGAGTTTCCAGAGCGAGTGGTCCCACAGCCCGTTCCGCGGCCAGCGGCGCCACCTGACCCCGGCAAGCACCCGGGGGAGCGGCCACGGGTGCGCCCGCGGCCCGGGCCGAGGAGCAGGACCACCCGCTACAGTACCCCCCCCTTAGGTCTCCCCCTCTTCTTAGGCTGAAGGAACTTATGAATCAGATCTTGGTTCAGGATATTGGACTCCGGTTCCCAGGACCTCTCTTCGGGGCCGAAGCCCCTCCAATCTACAAGAAAGAACCGCTTAACCCTGATGGTCTTCATGGCCAAGATGTCCTTCACCTCAAAAATATCAGGGGACTATACTACCGGAGAGGGAGCAGCGCTCCTCTGAGAGAACCGGTTCAAGACCAGGGGCTTTAGGAGGGAGACGTGAAAGGCGTTAGGAATCCGGAGAGATGGAGGTAAGCAGAGCTTGTAGGACACCGGGTTTAGTTGCCGAAGTACTCTGAAGGGTCCCAGAAACCGCGGACCCAACTTACAGCTGGGGATCTTGAGGCATATATATTTGGAAGAGAGCCACACTTTATCCCCTGGGAGAAACGTGGAGAAGATCTCCTCCTCTTGTCAGCTTGCTTCTTCATGCGGGCTGAAGCCTGGAGTAAGGCATGTCGGGTCTCCCGCCAAATGACCCTGATATCCCGAACCTGGTTGTTCACGGCGGGAATCTCGGAGGCCGAAGCCAAGGGGAGAGGAGGGCATGGATGATGACCATAGACCACAAAGAATGGGGAAACGCCAGTCGAGTCGGAGTCTCGATGGTTATATGAGAACTCTGCCCATGGAAGCAGCTCAGACCAGTTGTCCTGGCGTCTGGACACAAAGTGCCGTAGATATTCCCCCAAGATCTGATTTACCCTCTCCACCTGCCCATTTGTCTGGGGATGGTACGCGGATGAGAAGTCTAACTTACTTGCAAGCGAGAACATAGGGCACACCAAAACATGGAGACATATTGGACGCCTCGATCGGAGATGATGTGGGAGGGTAACCCATGCAGGCGAAAAATGTGATGGAAGAAGTGACCCGCCAATTGGGGAGCAGAAGGAAGACCAGGAAGCACAAAGTGGGACATCTTCGAGAATCGGTCAATGACCACCCAGATGACCGAGTTTTCAGAGGAAGAAGGAAGGTCCGTGATGAAGTCCATGCCTGTGTGTGTCCATGGAGACTCTGGAACAGGCAGAGGGACTAAGAGACCCATGGGCCTATGGCATGGGACCTTGTTCCGGGCACATGTAGCGCAGGAGAGAACGAAGTCCTTGACATCCTGGAGCAGAGTTATCTCGCGAGATAAGGGCGTAAGACTTCCGTATCCCGGGGTGGCTGGCCAGAAGAGAACTATGCCCCCAACCCAGAACCTTCCTCCTGAATGCGGGACGTACGTAAGTTTTGCCCGAAGGAATGCTACGGAGATCCACAGGAGCCACATGAAGCAGCCGTTCAGGGCCAATGATGTGCTGAGACATTGGTTGTTCTCCGGGAATGTCAGAGGCACGGGAGAGGGCATCCGCCTTGGCATTTTTCTTGGCCAGTCGGAAGTGGATCTTGAAATCAAAACGTGAGAAACCACCTGGCCTGACGAGGATTTAAACACTGGGCCGTCTGGAGGTACTGGATGTTCTTATGGTCTGTGAAGACGGCAAATGGGTGTCGAGCTCCCTCCAACAGATGTCGCCATTCCTCCAGGGCCAATTTTATGGCCAACAGCTCCTGATCTCCAATGGCATAATTTCGTTCTGCCAGTGAGAAAGTCTTAGAAAAAAACCCGCATGTGACAGTTTTGCCTTCAGGGCCCTTCTGGGTCAGGACCACCCCTGCTCCCACGGAAGAGGCATCCACCTCTAGGCTGAAGGGTCTCTCCGGATCCGGACGGACCAAGATAGGTGCAGAGGAAAAAGCTGTCTTCAGTTGGGAGAATGGTTCCTTGGCAGCCGGAGGCCAACATTTCGGATTAGCGTTCTGTCGGGTGAGAGGGTGAGAGCCACGATAGGAGCCAGCAATGTAGAGAAATGGGGAATGAATTGCCGGTAGTAATTGGTGAACCCCAGGAAGCATTGTATCGCCCGAAGACCGACAGGATTGCAGAGAGTTTAGCTGGGTCCATCTGCAGACCTCGATCGGAGACTATGTACCCAAGGAAAGGAAGGCTGGCCTGGTGGAACCGACACTTCTCCAGCTTGGCATACAGTCGATAGGTTCTGCGATGTTTGCGGAGCAGACGTACTTGTACCCAATGAGTCTGTATGTCAGGGGAAAAAAACAGAATATTGTCCAGATATACTATGATGCAGGTGTACAGCAAGTCCCTGAAGACGTCATTGACGAACTCCTGAAATATGGCTGGGGCGTAGCACAGCCCAAAGGGCATCACGAGATACTCGAAATGCCCGTCACACGTATTGAAGGCCGTTTTCCACTCGTCCCCCTCTCGAATTCTGACGAAGTTATAGGCCCCACGTAGGTCCAATTTGGTAAACACCTTGGCTCCTCGGAGACTATCAAAGAGCTCAGAGATCAGAGGTAGAAGGTAGCGATTCTTCACCGTGATCTTGTTTAGCCCTCTGTAATCAATACACGGACGAAGAGAACAGTCTTTTTTCTGGACGAAGAAGAACCCAGCACCGGCTGGAGAGGAGGATTTGCGTATGAAGCCTTTCAGTAAATTCTCCTTAATGTAGGCCGACATGGCCTGAGTCTCGGGCACGGACAATGGGTAGACCCTACCCCGTGGGGGACTGGTTTCCAGGGAGGAGGTCTATGGGACAGTCATACGGCCGATGGGGCGGCAGCTTCTCAGCCTGTTTCTCCGAGAATACATCTCCAAAATCCTGGTACTCTGCTGGCAGACCTGGCAGAGGCTTGACGGGCGACTGGTGAGGAGAGATGGACACCGGGCGTGGTGCCACCAAACAGAGGTCCTGGCACTCCGATCCCCAACGCAGGACTTCGCCTGTCTTCCAATCAAGCATAGGGGCGTGACATTACAGCCAGGGTAGCCCCAACAGGATCGCCGAAGAAGTCCGAGGCAGGACGTGAAAAGAAATCTTCTCCTTGTGTAAGACCCCCACACAGAGGGTCACTGGCCGGGTTATGAACTGAATGGAGTCGCTAAGAAGATCCCCACTGACGGAAGAGATAAGCAAGGGCTTCTCCAGGCGGATCACTGGCAAGCGATAACGAGACACCAAGGAGGCGAATGAAGTTCCCGGCGGAGCTGGAGTCCAGGAAGACAGGAACTGAAGAGATTTGGCCAGCATCGTCTTGCTCATGCAACATCAGTCGGGGAGAGGGAGACTGAGCACCTAGGGACGCCTTTCATATGGCACCTAGGTGCAAGCATTTCCCGATCGCTGAGGACGCTGCGGACAGCTCCTACAGAAATGGTCCGGACTAGCGCAGTAGAGGCAAAGATTCTCCATCCGGCGGCGGGACAGCTCCAACTCCGACAAATGAGCCCGGTCCACCTGCATGGGTTCTTCGGTGGAAACCTGTGGATGGGCAGCGGAGATCTCTGGAACACAGGAGCCAGACGGCGAGGTTGTGCCGAGTCACGCTCCTGGCGGAGCTCCTGCTGTCTCTCCGTGAAACGCACGTCTATGTGAGTGGCCAGGTGGATAAGTTCGCTCAAAGAAGATGGGAGATCTCTAGCTGCAAGTGCGTCCTTCACTCTGCTCGATAGGCCCTTCTTGAATGTGGCACAGAGAGCGGCATCATTCCACGACAGCTCGGAGGCTAGGGTGCGGAATTGGACCGCATAATCTCCTACGGAGGAGTCCCCCTGTCGTAGGTTCAATAGTGCCATTTCCGCAGAAGACGCTCGTGCAGACTCCTTGAAAAAGCTGCGGAATTCAGTGAGGAAAACCTGTAGGTCTGCAGTCACGGGGTCATTCCAGTCCCAAATGGGTGTCGCCCAGACCAGGGCTTTTCCGGATAGCAGGCTCACCACGAACGCTACTCTTGACCTTTCTGTGGGGGAACTGGTTGGCCATCAGCTCCACGTGCATGGAGCACTGCGTGATAAATCCTCTACAAAGCTTCGAACTTGGAAGGTAATAGAAAGCGAAGCTTCAGGCCCACGGTTGCCAGCGGGACGGCCGGGGGTGTTGGAATCACCGGCGAAGAGGCAGGTTGCTGCTGCTGGGACGCCAGGAGTTGACGCATCATGGTGGACAGCTGACCCAATTGCTGTGCTTGTTGCACGATCTGCTGCGACTGTTGGGAAACAATGGTCGTAAGATCCGCAAGACTTGGCAGGGGCACCTTGGCGGGATCCATGGCTGGATCTAACTGTAACGGCCGGGTTAGTGGACCCTCTGGACCACCGCAAGCAGTGGCAACAACCACACCAGGGAGCGGAGTCTAAGTAGGTCCCGGTATTCACCAGAGCCCGATAGAACAAATAGAAAGTCCATCTTGTCCTGCAAAATACAAGCTCTCATGTCTATGTAGGTAGAAAAATCTAAAAGTTATGGCTCTGGGAAGGCGAGGAGGGAAAAACAAACGTGTCAACCAAAAAAAGTAAGGTCCTTAAAGGGATTGTCTCACTACATTTGAGGTGAATATTCATCTAGCCCTTGTTGAAATACATTGATTCATCTGACCTTAGTCCTGTTATCTTGGTGTCATTTTCTCCGCAATGAGCCCTCCCCCCTTCACATTGGCTTGCACAGATTCAGTCCGAAAGCCGGACGGAAGAATGTGCAGATACAATGTTTTGCGGCCGGACCACGGAAAACCGCCAGATGGAAAACCCGTGAAGGGGGGACTGCTGCACGGGTTTTCCGTAGAGCACCATTGTGCTCATTTTCGGCCGGTTTTTCAAACTGAAGCGGGAATGTTGCCTGATAAAGTCATGGCAGCGACAGCTTGGAAAAAACAAGCTGAGGGCTCAGGTGGCAACATCAGTGACAGAGTGTGGAGGTGACGGCGGCAGCCACAGCAGCATGAGGTCAGACAGTGGCACAATGATATTCTGGAGGTGGCAAAAACAGGAGTAGGCCACAGAGTGGCACAATGACACAGTGTGTAGGTTACGGCAGCAGCATGAGGTCAGACAGTGGCACAATGACAGTGTGTAGGTCACGGCAGCAGCCACAGCAGCAGCATGAGGTCAGACAGTGGCACAATGACATTCTGGAGGTGGCAAAAACAGGAGTAGGCCACAGAGTGGGACAATGACAGAGAGTGGATGGCACAGCGGCAGCATGAGGTCAGACAGTGGCACAATGACATTCTGGAGGTGGCAAAAAACAGTAGTAGGCCACAGAGTGGCACAATGACAGAGAGTGGAGGTGACGGCAGCAGCAACATGAGGTCAGAGAGTGGCACAATGACATTCTGGAGGTGGCAAAAACAGTAGTAGGCCACAGAGTGGCACAATGACAGAGAGTGGAGGTGACGGTGGCAGCAGCATGAGGTCAGACAGTGGCACAATGACATTCTGAAGGTGGCAAAACAATAGTAGGTCACAGAGTGGCACAATGACACAGTGTGGAGATCACGGCAGCAGCATCAGGTCAGAGAGTGGCACAATGACATTCTGGAGGTGGCAAAAACAGTAGTAGGCCACAGAGTGGCTCAATGACAGAGAGTGGATGTGACGGTGGCAGCAGCATGAGGTCAGAGAGTGGCAAAATGACATTCTGGAGGTGGCAAAAATAGGAGTAGGCCACAGAGTGGCACAATGACAGAGAGTGGAGGTGACAGCGGCAGGAGCAACATCATGAGGTCATAGAGTGGCACAATGACAGAGTGTGGAGTTGGGTGGCAATACCAGTCCCTGGTAAAGATGGTTTGTGGCAGATGGAGAAACTGTCAGCAGATGTGTGGCATCAGGCGGGTGGCGCATCAGAATAGTGGCTGAGGCAGGTAGTTTGAACCCAGACTCATTTCTCACAGTTTGGGTGAGACGTCATGGCTGATGTAGTCTGACGCCTAAGGCATTGGTGTGTGGAAATCCTGGCCGATCCACGCCTGATTCATCTTGACAAAGGTCAGTCGTTCCACATTTCCGTGGACAAGCGGGTTCTCCTTGGGGTAACGATGGCCCCCGCCGCACTGAACACCCACTCTGATGCCACACTACTGGCCAGGCAGGACAGCTTCTCCAGTGCAACTCGGCAAGTTGCGGCCACACATCCATTTTGGCTCCCCAGTAGTCCAGCGGAATTTAAACTGGGGTGGCAGATGCTGTCCAAAGTGGGCCCACCCCCTTTTGGTTTTTAGGGTCGCCCCGGGCCCGTGCTGCTGGGACTGCCCCCCTCACAGGGGGTGAAGGAAACGCCATCAGGGACTTAGATTAGGTTGTGCTGAGGGAGCGGTACTGCCCTACCCCCCCCTTTCCCCTACACCCAAGGCAAAGTAACGTTAGTGCGAAAAACCCCCCGGGGTAGATCGTCAGAGGGGGGGACGATGCCGCACATAGGCAGGGGCCCAAACTGACTAGGGAGGTTTTCCCCTATACTATTTGATTTTTGTCTTCCCTTTAATAGCTGGGAAAAAGGGTCCCATTTTGGACCATAGCGAGGGCCCATAGGGGGGGAGAGCCAGAAGCATCCCTTGCCGGATGCGACTTCGGGTTCACTAACCGCCCAACGTGCTGTGGGCCATCTGCACAAGTGACTCCGGGGCCCCCTCCCTCCATCTCCATGTAAACGCCGGGGTCTTGCGGGTCACCCTCCTATCCCCATCAAATCCCCCAGTGCCCCTGGTCCTCTCTTGTACCTGGGTAGAAAACCCATTTTCCCCAGCAATTTTCTGTCAATTTCCCCTGCTCCTTTTCCCTCCTCCATTTCAGCCCCCCCGGATATGTGGCCGCAAGATTGCCACGTCCCCCAACCCCCTCCCAGACAGATTTTGCATCGTTCCGGGAATGAAGCAGTGGAAAGATTTATTCATCCCGTAGTCCTGCGGGCTGGACAAATAACGTCGCCCCCCGAATGGCTCAACAAAGGCAGGGGTCAGAGGCGCCACTGGGAATCAAAGTTACACAGGGGGGTATCCTGTCCCTCTGGGTTTCCCAAAAAACGTTAATGGCCCCTTGTTCTACGCGGTCCAACATGTGCGGGGGAATTCCCAAGGGGGGGGAAAATCGATATCGTGTGTTGGGGGGGTCCGTTCGCCGCTGCAACTCGGGAGGTGTTCCCGGGTTTGTAGGAATGGATGAAGTGCATGCCGTTTCCGGCCATTTCAGAACTTTGAAAATCGTGAAAGATTCAGGAACCTTTTTACAACCCAAATTTAACAATGGCCATTAGGGGGCATTGGCCATCCCCCTCGGTGCAGCCGGGAAACCCTGTTCCCCCATTGTCCTCACCATGGTTCCTATTTGCAGTTGGCACGGAGAAAGCCACACATCGATTTCTTGCTGCATGATGCGGAGCAGTTCTCCCTGTGTGACTTCGTTCGCCGAGGCAAGCCAGGTGTAGAACTGCGTGACACCGCTGTGCCTACACATGTGGTATGATGGAGCGTACTTGTGGAGGCGGGAGATGGTGGTGGTGGTGGAGGAGGAGGAGGCGGACATTGGCGCAGGAGCCGCAGTTTGACAACGTGGAGGAGAAAGCGGCGTCTCCTGTCCAAGTTGTTGGTGTGCCTGGGCAGGAAGCACATTCACCCAGTGAGCCGTAAAGGACATGTACTGGCCCTGACCGTAGTTACAGCTCCAGACGTCCGCGCTGCCGTGCACCTTGGAACAAACCGATAAGCTCAAGGACTGGCCCACTTTCACTTTCTGTTCTACTGCCTTTTTGGAAAAGAAATTACGGCTTGGAACTCTCATCTCGGCTCGGCACAAGCCATTAGTTTCTCTGAACGGTGCAGAGTCCACCATTTGGAAAGGGAGGGGACTGCATGTACCAACAACTTGGACAGGAGCATGGTCAGCTTCTGCACTTAGGATGGTTGGACGCATATTGTTGTCTCTTTGCAATCGCCTCGCTGAATGACTGCTGGCGAGGAGTAGCGAGGAGCAGGAGCATCTGGACGGGAGATGATGTCAAAGAGAAACAGCTCCCTTCTGCAGAGGTGGTGGAGCCTTGACTTGCTGCAGTGGTATGCATGCCACAAGGCGCTGCTGCTGCTGCTGTTGCTGCGGTGGCAGGATGGACCACCACATCTGAGCAACGTTTCTCCCAGGCCACCGGATTGTGACGCTGCATCTGGTGACGCAGGGCCGTGGTGCCAACGTTAGCCCCCTGGCCACGCTTCACTTTCTGCCCACAGATTCTACATATACCCATATTCGGCTCCTCCAGTGTCTTAGGAAAAAACTGCCACACCGCCGAGTAGCTGATTTTACCGCCAACGCTCCGCACTGAGTGAATACTGCCGCCGCTGCCGCCTCGCTGAGCCCCTGTGCCGCTACTTTCTTGGACCTGCGAAGCGGGTTTTTTTACCCCGTGGCCACTTGGCTCCCGACCTCACACTGCTGCTATCCTGCTGACTCACGGCCACACGACCCACTTACTGGCTGCACTGCTGCCCGACGCGCAAGCTGACGCCCTCTTCTCCTGACGATGATGAAGCCCTTGCCTCACCCAGCTCCCAAGTGCGGTCGGCTACATCATCATCTGTGTTTTAGTCACCACAGCAGCAGAACAACGCTTAATTAACCCCTGGATGTAAATTGCGCAAAAGAATTGAGCAGCCAAAAATGAAGTGGTATTTGTATTGTAAAACGCGGTTTCTTTACATGAATAACAACAGGAACAGGCTTAGATCCCACTTGGATATTCAATGTGCTGTGAGCAGATAGCATTAAATGTATATGCAGCTGCACTGGACGCACACTGGACTTCAGATCCAATACCCCACAAAATCAGAAATAGAACATTAAGAGAGCAGCGGATGAGACAAGCGTGACACCCCCAAAAAATCGCTGTATAGAAATCAGTTCTTTAGTATCACTTCACAAGCAGCCAGCGGCAGCACCTTCCTACACAGCACCTGAGAAGGGAGTGCGGTGACGCAAGCAATACCCGCCGGTCATCTGATTGGAGCTTCAACTCTGCACATATCATGCAGCTAATGCCCTTCTTCCTCCCAGACTGCTATTTGCCCCATGTCGCGCCAGTGCTCGCATCCATTTTATCAATCAAAAGCACACTTCGTTTCACCCAAGTTACCCCAAACTTCGACTTCGTCAGAAAACCGAAGTTTTTCCTTAAAAATTCTAAACGAATTCCACTCGTTAGAATCAATTCGCCCTTCTCTAACAGACCTATCCTGCAAGCGATTTATGGCCCTGTACTCCAATCCGTCAGCAGTGTTTTTACCCAACGCAATCTCTAATGGTACGAGGCAAGTGTTATCCACACGCCGACTGTTATAGGTTGCAGCCGTGGGGTAATTGAGAGTTCTTTAGTATTCTGAGGAACTGGGGGGGTTTGCAGTGAGTTGGGCCCTTGTAATTATTCTCTTCACAGCACACATCATAGGTCACAGTTTCCACTGTAGGGCAGTTGAACCAGGCTTTAGTCAAGTCCATTCTCCATACAGTAACTTCATCAAACATCAAATGATAACAGCAAATGCAATGCCTCCTAGCTTTCACACAGTTTAACTGCTAACAGGGTGGGTACTAAGCTCACAGAATGCTGAGGTTCACCAGTCATATCCTGTCACTCCTGACTGTGATTGCTGCTTATTCTCTTTCACTGGTTTGCATTGCGCAGCAGCATACACACAGGATTCTGTCTTCACTTTTCTGTGTCCTTCACTCTGTCTCATAGACCTAAACTACCAGAATCCACTCCTCCAAACAGTGTTACCAGCAACTTCAGTCTCCTACCCTTTTTCTAGCCAGCACAACACTAGGTTTACTGTTTCTAGTCCTCTGTGCTGTACAACCAACCATGCAGTTATTGTGCTGGTACTTTTGGCGCCTCTAATGCCAATATAAGTAACTAATTAACACTTAAGAAAACAGTTGTACGTAGAGCTTACCCCGGGTCACACAAGGTGCCATTATCTCCGTATAATCTAAAGATTATTTGTAAACCATTAGAGCGGAGCTAATCAGAGGTCCGAACAAATCCAGGGAATAGCAAATCATTGGGTTGGAGCAAAAATCAGCCTCTTTGCTGATGATACTCTTATTATCTGCTCTGAACCAGAAACCTCTATACCCACTTTGCTAGACGTTTGAAGGTATATTCTTCTATTTCATGACTATAAAACTAAATCAGTACAAGTCAGTTGATCCTCCCTTTAACGCCAGAAGTTCTACAGAAAAAAATGTTTGGGTATGAAATATAGATGGACCCAAGAGCACATAAATTTTAGGCATAAATATTTTTTCAAATCGATATCAAAACACATTAGTGTCAACCTAAATGAACCTGATATGATTTTCCGCTTCAAGAAATCAATAAAATCAATAACGTTTCTCTATCATGATGGCGAATAATTAGTCTCACCAAAATGATGTTGCTGCCAAATTCTATATGTCACTAGTCTCTGCCTTTCTACTTCCAGCTCCTTAGTCAATAATTTTCAGTCTCAGCTATTAAAGTTTATTTGGAACTCGAAAAGACCAAGATGAAAAAACTAAATATTTATAATCTTCATTCTAGAGAAGAGGGATTCGGCTCCTCACCATACTTTTCTGCAATGTGGCTTCGTACTATAAATTATAATTATATTATCATCATTATTTTGGAGCGCCCTTGCTTCCAGGGCGCTGTACATCAGGCAGGGTACAAATAAAAAACATTGTCCAAACAAATACAAAGTGACAAATAAGAGACTAACAAACCTGGTACAGAGGAGATGTCCCTGCCCGCGAGGCTTACAATCACATTGAAGGGTGAAGAGACAAAAGGTGAGGGGCAGACCTGTTTGTGGCGGACAGTGCAACACGGGTTAATTGGTTATAGGCAATCCTGAAGAGGTTAGGATTTTGCAGTTATGTTTGAAGCCGTGTGAAGAGGGGAGAATCTGTGTGTTTGGGGCAGTGAGTTCCAAGTAGTGGAGGGTAAGCACGAGAGAGTCTTTGAGACGGTAGAGGATGTGATAAGAGGAGACAGAGGAGAAGGTCCTGTGAGGAGCGGAGGTTGCCGTGAGGGAGAGTAATAAGGATTAAGGCAGAGAATAAATTATGGGGAGAGGTTAATGGAGAGCCTTGTAGGTCAAAGTTGTTAGCTTAACTGGATTCGCTGGGCACTGGTAGCCAGTGAAGAGATCGGCAGAGGGAAGGCAGGGGAGTAGAGCGATGAAGAAGATGAATCAATGGTCCGCGAAGTTAAGGATGGTTTGGGAGGGGAGCGATTGTGTTAAACAGGAGGCCACAGAGGAGGCTGTTGCAGTAGTCAGACCGGAGATGACGAGTGGCATTGGACAAGCATTTTGTGCTTTCAGAGTTAAGAAATCTATACCCTGTTCAATGGTTTTTTGGTCTTTCCCAGAGTGGCAGATGGTCCTAGCTGGAAAAATAGAACAGTTTTCCCTTTCTCAGTAAGATATGTTACTGACTTCTACCTTAGGAATTTGAGGTCCCTCAACCCCAACTGCTAACCCCTTAACCAGTTATTAAGCATGCTTAAAATGAGTGGGGGTAAAACGGTACGATGGATATCCATTTTCTAAAGAAAGTCTGTCCAATTTCTGTGTACAGCTGAAATCCCTTCCCCTCCCATTTCCTAATTGGAGAGCTAGAGGTAATTCAAAAATGGTAAGGCGACTTATATACGGAGGACTGCTTACACTCATTTTTACTGGAATTAAAGTATGAATTATTACTTACCTAAATCTATCTCAAAACAGAAATTATGGCAGATTCAGACATGAACTTCAGAATTTATAAATAGCTATAACCACTCATCTTTTTGCAATACCCCTTACTCATAAATTCTTCTAGACTACGGAAGGGTGTAACTTAAAGGGGGCTCTTCATTACCTACATACCTCATTTCTCTCCTAAGACCGGAAATAAGTCTAAACACTTTTTTTATTCATAATAAAATGGGAGGAGAATGAACTTAGCCTGCTCCTAATCGTGGCTATATGGCTGATAAGCTACTAATTCAGTGGTGAAACATTCAATATGTAGCAACCTATTTCGAGCTCGCAGATTTTTTTATGTATTTTTAAGATGGTACCTAAATCCAACCCCGACTAGCACTTTTCCCATTTCAAATTCGATTGGCTAGGTGTTCCAGACTCGTTTGGAAGTAGATAGATTAGCACCTTGGTATACCTAATTTACATACGGTGGTGTCCCTTGCCCTTAATTCGGGAAATGTATGGTCAAATGATAAAGAGTAGATCTTGAGGACCTTTTAATGTTCACCTTCTTTTAACCCTCATCCATATAGCTATAAATCAGGATTTTCACTAATATAGTCAGCCAGACCTGCATTCAATACAGAACGATCTAACAACACAATGTCAGAATGCAACAAGACTTTCCATAAGCCCCTACCTGGTATAATCAAGTCTGCCACCGAGCATGAAGGAAATAATAATAGCTTACAATACAAAATGAGACAATGCTTTTCTTCTTCCTCCCTACGATCAAGTTGCGGGAACAAAAGATAGATGGTGCCTATGGAACAGAATCCAAAATATTATTAAATGATACCTCCAGTAACTGATTCATCTCTGATGTCTTAAAACAAACAATTTACAAGATATGCCTATTATGATTTTCACTTTAACCTAAATATAGTTAGAGCACTCATATTTGCTTTTTTTTCAATATATAAACTTACCTTAATGTCCCATACTTGTAAGCTCTGCGTATTTTGACTCCTTTGACTTTTGGCATATGTTAGACTTTTGTATGATAGGGAATTGATAGTTTTTTCTATCCTATGAAACCTTGTGATTATATTGCTTGTTAGTGCCCTTCATGTTTTTCCTGTTTTCTGTACATACCTTAAATATATATATAAACTAATAAAAGATTAAATGTTTATAAAAAAGAACAAAGGGAACTTCCAGTCTCTGGTACATCTGTTGAAACTTGCATGACACTTATTGTCTGGTTCAAACCTCACAAAAATTTCTTGCAATTATGATGATAGTTAACGATTTGCACACTCTGTAATATAGCTAGTCTGACATTTGTATGCTTGCTTATTGTCTGGTTGTCTAAACCCAATGTGTCAATTGTACCTATGCATTGCATCTGTAAACCCTTTATTTTTATTATGTGTTTGTAGTGCTAATAAATATGAAAGAAAACATAAATCACTAACATGGCTGCCATAGGGACAGGAGTGCATTGGTCATATCTCGTCTGCGACCGACACAGGGCCCATTGTCCTTCACAATTGACAGGTCTCGATAGTATAAGATGGAAGGTCTAATAAGGGAATATATAAAGGTGATATGGCCATGGTGGTCAAAAATTTAGTACTAGCAATGGCCCCATCACTAAAACCCATCCAAGGTCAGCACACAGCATCGGTGGCCCCGGTTAGCACAGGCTTCGCCTATATAGATGGCGATAGTAAAGTAGTATGTTTGTTATATGTTCAGACAATTGGCTCGAGCTAACCAACACAGTACCCAATCTGTGGCAGAGTGCCAATTCGCTGAGTCTTAAACCGGCAATATAATATTATAGATTCAGAAATGGACCAGCCATCTAAATGTTGTGCCGACCTTTAGTCACAAACGTGGAAATCCCAAAAGAAACATTTATGTCTATCTATCATAACATGAAAAAACTTTGAGACTCTCGTTCACAATTATTTTGATCATAAGGATGTTTAAGCTGCCACGAACTTGTCAACTGTATCTCAAATTCGGTAGGCAGTTCCTATCCACTATACCTCCAAACGACCAATCAGGCCTCCCTGCTGGGTCAACCGGACCTCCTATTATTCAGAGGAAAAAATAAAAAACGACACCCAACCGCTGGCAAAGCTGCCCTTCTAATGACCAGCCTGTGATAGTTGGTCGGGACCAGAAACCCTAAAATGTGAAGCAACCGCATTAAGTGGCTTTGGAGGCCCCTTCCCTTTCCATATTCGGAAAAATCAATGTTACATTACCCAAGTATAACGTATGTTTCAGCACACAAAAACATTTCTTCTGAAAAAACGTAAAGGCAAACCTGGGTGCGTCACGGCAAGTCGTGCGGCACACATGTATTATACAAGTAAGTCACAATCAACCGTGCGCCGCCAGCGTGGCACATATTCTGCAAAAATGTATAAATACCTCGAACGTTGAAATGCGACCCTAAAGAGAGCGCATTTCTATGCTAGACTAGTCGATCACAAGAAAAAACATTGAGACTCTTCCGTCGGATGTATCACATATTTTTGATTCAAAGAGATGTGAAGCATAGCCCTACGACTTTCCTAAGGAAGATCTCAAAGCGTTAGCATTAATCCTATCCTATCTTTATAATCCTCTCGAAATATCTTAGCCTAATCAGGCTCTCCTCCCGCTGGGGTCAACCGAACCTCCATTATTCATCTTTTGCAGGTTGGGTGTGTTTTTTTTAATATGTATCTCTACTGAATAATGAGGTCGGTTGACCCAGCTGGAGGCCTGATTGGCTCGAATGAGATAGGTAATAGATATGGTATAGGGACAGACCGAATTGTAGGACACTATAGAAAAGACGATGGGCGACTTAATACATCTTTTGATCAAAAAATGTGAACCAGGATTTCTACAAAGTAATTTTTTCATGTAGATAGAACCTAACAACAAAACACACAGTACATTAACGATACTGCTGATCAAAATACACACTGTGAGTAGAGCTTACCCTTAGTCCTTTGTATGCTGAAATGTATCCACCTGGACCTAGTAGAGGTGCCAGAGCCCTAAACACCCGCCTAAAATGAAACCATAACTTAAGCACACACACACATTCATGCAAGAGGAGCCAATAAGATACAGACTACTTATACAAACACATACACAATGATAGACAGCATACCATATAGTAACTGATACCTCCTCAATGAAAAGACGGATGAACTACACGAGCTCCATTATGAGTCTTATACCGACCTTATGATGACAGACAGCACCAAATGAGACAGGACACCATATACCACGTATCCCGTCTCACATCCCCCAACCACTTGCCGACCATACCTAAGCACCCTCACTCACATGTTTCACTCTCCTCTCACTGCCCAGTCCTTTTCACCTTCCTTCCACAGCCCCAGATCACGTTTTCACTTCTGCCACCACTGCCCAGTCACGTTTCACCTGCCACCACTGCCCAGGTTCACTTGTTTCACTCTGCCTCCACTGCACGTTCCCAGATCACATTTCAACGCTGCCTCCGAAGCCCCCCTTTCCTCCCTCCCCCCCTACCCACAGAACACTTACCTTTGGGTCCTGAAAGAGGCGGGAGGCCGTCGGTCTACAGCTCTTCCGGGCCGCGTTCGCGTCTGTGCGCTGCTGAGGAGTGAGGATAGGGGGTCGGTGCTGCTTCTCTCTCATTTCCACCCCGCTCTACCTGGCAGCTTCCACTCTTCAGTGGGTCGGCACGGCTTATGCTTCAGTGCGGTCTGCTCGTCCAAGGTCCGCTCAGTGAGCCTATTCCCTCCTTCCCAGCAGTCGCACAGCGCACCACTGAGGTAGTGGCATGCACATCAGCGGCCGCTTTGCTGTTCTGGTCTGTCATTACAGGACGGAGCGCGCGTTAAGGGAGAAGCAGCGGAAATGAACCCATACCGCTCTGCCGAAATTCCGCTGCCGTAATTTGCACTGTTGGAGTCAAGAAAAAAAAAAAAAAACTCCGCACCGGAAAAATTCCCGCCGCTGCCGACCAAAGAAAAGTCATTGGCCCCTCACATCCCCCCCCCCCGTCCCCGCTTCCGCTCCGATACCTACTGTGTTGGGAGGGGGGGCGGTGCCCGGAGGAAAATAAAAAAAAAATTAAAAAAAAAATTATAAAAAGTAAATAAACACCTCTGCAGTGCCGCCCCCTAACATGGTCGCCTGCCCTAGGCACGTGCCCGACGAGTGCCTAGTGGACAAACCATCCCAGCAACCCTGGGCGTTGGAAAAGTTCCGGAGACTAAAATTTCGAGGGTAATAAGGCAGCGAGACAGAAAGCAAAAGGCAGAGTGCAGTACCTGTAGGGTGGGCCATAAGAAGCAGCTCCGCTTGTGGACTCCAAAAATCCACTCCACTGGTGGGGCTCCAAGAGTCCCCTCCACGTTGGGATCTGACGAATTCAACCCCTGGTGGGCCCCAAGAGTCAGCTGTGTTGATGTGCCCTCAAGAATATCACTGCACTTGAAGGAATCAAAAGAAATAACACCCCTCTAGTAGGACAAAAAATCAGCTACCCTTGGTGGGCCCCAAAGAATCCAGCTCCGTTGGAGGGCCACGAAATGACCACTCCGCTGGTTGGCTCCAAGAATAAACTCCACTGATGGCCCCATAAATCTACTCCACAGGTGGACCCCAGGCAACCCAGTCTGACATTTTTTGAGGTTGTCCCGTACCACATAAATCAAACAACGTATGTTCTAGCAATACTAAAGCGAATGACGATATCCAAGATAATTTTAATGGGCTTAAACCGGATAGACCTTGAGCGACCGCAGAAAAAGTAAGTTATGGACCCTAAAAAACCTCTACAAACCCTGACCGCTCAATCTAAACGCCAAAAATATCAAGTGAAGTTAGTAAAATTTATGGGCAATCTATATTCATGCATAAATCAGTTTGGGCCTCCCATAATCAAATTGCTTAGATTCTGTCAAATTCTCGATATCAAACCAAAATCTGAAGTAAAACACTTAAGGCGACATGGTCCCAACATGACCAACCCAGTTTTTTTGGTCTAATTGCCCAAGATTTTATGTTGTAAAAGAACTGCGTACACCAAAAACTAGCGCATTATACCCCGGGCAGGAAAAAAAAGAAAAAAAAAAAAAAAAAAAATAATACTAAAAAAAAGAGGGGTTGCGAACACTTTGTATTGCGCCTAAAATAATGTGCGCTGTGCGCTCCTGTCCGCGCAACTCACCTCTATTTGAGGCGCATTAACATCTGATTTAAGCTCCTCAGGTGGGCAATGCTACTTCTATATGGCGCATTACTATAAACCACCAAAGAAATGCTATGTCCGCGTTTTGCGCCAATGTGCCATTTTTTGACGGCGAATCGCCTTTTTTTTTTTTTTTTTAAATTTATCATTTTATTAACAATTTGCATTAAACAATAAAATTCACGTGAAAGAGTGATCAAATGAAGTAGTGGTATACCTGATATAACAGCTGTTATGAACAGTAAATCGAGACTTGAAGGAGAGAAAAGAAACCAAACGAAACAAACAAAAAAAAGGTGAAGTTTAAACAACAAAGAAGACCCAATAACGACCCCTCAAGAAACCTGTGTGCTATCTTAATGGGGTAGCCAATATTAGGATGGAAGGCTCCATGGCGTGTGCACAGACTGTTCCCCACAAAGGAATGCGAATCGCCAAATTATGCGCATAAAAAGGATTTTCTGATCATCCAAGGTAATAACCTGACATGGTAGTAAGCCAGTTTTTGGAAAGGAACGACTTTCTGTGCTGCACTAAACATGATTCAATGTGCCTAAAACTTGCCGAGGAAATGCCACATTTACAGACAGGTCACCCTTAGGCTAGTGTACACGACCTTATTTCAGAACGAATTTACATCCGGGATTGCCGATCGAAATACGTTCAGAAATCAGTTGAACATCATTTGCAAATAAGAGCCACAAAGTGTATGGTGAAGTAAATTTACAGAGATTTCCCTGACGGAATCCCCATCTCATTCATTGTAGGTAGAGAATCCGTCCTAAATATTTGACAGGTCACATGTATTTTCCCGACCGGGATTTCCGTCATCAATCCCGCGGCGTCAATCCGCACGGAAATTCCGCTTCGTGTGAAACGACGAGTCCGTATTTTTTTTCCTATAGAAAGTCAAATAGAAAATAGGCTGTGACTTTTTCTGAGACATGATTTGCCGGACGGATTGACGATCGTCAATTTTTTCACGTCGCAAATCCGCGGCGTAAAAATAAGCCGGTGTCTGCAACGAGAGCCTATAAAGCTAGCCCTTAACGATACTGTAGCTGTCCTCAGTCCATTTCTAACCGGTTCATAACAATGAAATCGCTTATTCTTAGACATAGCCAATAACTTAATCTAGTAAAAAAATTTGGAATTGGATAAAAATTTATCGCGAAAAACCTAACTAAAGCCAAAACCAAACAGAAAAACGAATTAATTCATTGTAAGCAAAATGTTTAGGATGTTAAAACAGGACTCTTGGTTTTGCTCTATTTACCAAAAGTTTACTAAAAATAAAACAAAAGAATCTTCGAAAAATTGGGACCCAAATCGGATAGCCAGCTCTGGGACTAAGTGACCGAGTTCAACAACTGACATAGGAACCAAATGAATGTAAAGAAATATGAAAACTGCACAAATGATGTTTAAGAAACAAAATAACTCAACTCAGTCATGATGATGCAAACAAAGGGATGTATATTATAGGTGATACACTTCAGGAGGTAGGGTGTAAGCCATGACAACGAAGTCAAGCTCATCCTAAACAGAGGGATTACAGAGGTGTGAAGTTAGCAGCACCCTTGTACTGACAAATCATAGACCAATGGAGCCTCAAGGAGAAAAAACCATTGGGTAAGTGATAAGGTAAATTATTCAAGACAAGAAAGCAGAAAATTCAGGAACAACAACCTAATTCCAAAGACAATATACACAGCCAGGTATGGTGAGGATCGTACACATAAACTTTAATATTCCATAGGATTCAACAAATTAGAGATAAAGGTCAAGTTACAGAGGTAAAAATTCATTGACACCATAATCAGACGATTTTAAAACTTACATGTAAATGGTATATTATTTTATTGTAAAATAGTATTTGTCTTCCAGCAAAATTTGAAAGAACTAAAAATTACCTACATGAGACTCATTTGTATACAGATAGCTTATCTGCCTATGAACCATTACAATATATTTTTTTGAATATAAAAACATTTTAAAAATATATATATCTCCATAGTTGCCAAGAGTCGACAATTTAGAGGTTACGGTTAAGTTACAGAGAAAGAATTAATTGACTCAATTATTGGATGGATTTGAAACTCATGTTAAATGTTCTAATTATTTTTGTAAAATATTTTTTTTGTCTTCCAGCAAAATTTGTTAAAAAAAAAAAAAAAATTATTTACAGGAGACTCCTTTGTATTACTGTTAGCTTATCTTCCCATGACCATTACAATTTCTTTTTCAATGTAAAAATACTTAAATAAGAAAATAACAATTAAATATTAAAATTATCCCACAAGCCAAGATTCGTGACAAATAGAGCTAATGGTCAAGTTAGAGAATTAATTCACTTACTCTCATTAAGTGGATTGAATTTTAAAACTTACATGTTTAAAGTTATACATTATATTTTTAAGAATATTTGTCCTCCAGCAAAATTTTGTAAAAACATTTTTTTTTAGAAAAAGAATTTAAGAAATGAAAAAATAAATTAAAAATAAATATCTCCATAGTAGTGCCAAGATTCGACAAATTAGATGGTGAATGTCAAGTCAGAGAAATCATTAGTACTGACATATATATTGGATGTTATTAAAATCTGTAATGTACATATTACAATTAATTTTTGAAAGTGTTTTGTCTTTATTGGCAAATTATTTTTTTTTTTTTTAGAAATTACCACTACAGAAAAGTCCCTTTTTATTGCAACTTGCTCCTTATTTCCTTTAATAAAAAGTACACAAAATCAAAAAAGTATAAAAAAAAATTAGGTCATGTTCACACGCTTAAACTGCGGACGTGAGCTGGGGTGCCAGCCCCTCGCTGCCCATAGACAAAATTCATACAAATCGGCGCCCGCTAGTAAAGTGGCGCCGCGGCAGATTCTGCCAAGCGTTGTGAGAGATACGTAATCCAAGTTTCTCTTATGATAACTGTTGGGATTACCGGTAATGACTAGGGCCGTATTTCTAGCCCTTAACTTGCAGCTGCATATATCCGCCGGCGAATTTCGGGCTGAAATACGTTGCCCAAAAAGAGCAGTGTTTAACATAGGCCTTAAAAGCGTATAGCAAGTGTACATAGTTTATTGTTAAGTCTACAAATATATATTTTCCATTTCTATACAGAAAAATAGATCTTCAGTTCTCCCGGACGGAGGAATGAACAATTCTAAGTTTTATGTTATACCAGCAGTTTGTAAAAAAAACTTCGTGCCGGAAAACCTTCAATGTAGGAATGTAACTGGTCAACGGATTTACTATTGGACAATGCAAAAAGTTTTGATAGTCAAGACTCAAAACCCATACCGTGGCGATGGGGCCCATAACCGTCACAATTGAGGCCTCCCTTCAATGTACACGATGGGAAGCTCCCAACGAAGATTAACCAGAGGCTGTGACGACGCCCCCACAGTGGCCTTCAACACTTCATTGCTAATTATGTTAATTCTTACCAGTACATTTTTTTTTTTTATTTTTTTTTACAGGATTCATGAGAAATGAAATATCCAAAAACTACAACACTTTAATTCTCTTTTTTTGGTGTTATACTAATGTATATCGGCCAGATAGAGGCCAATGGAACAGACTTTCAGCTCCGTCAGACAATGTGACATCTACAAAGAAACATACGTAATAAGTTCTTTCCTGATAGCACCAAAGGAAAAATAGGAAAAAGGCTACATGATATTGGGCCTTGGAATGAGTAATATTTGTCAACTTTCTTTATGTGCTACAAAGACTAAGAGAAAGAGGGCTACAATAAGAAATGCGTAATAAGGTGCAGATCGTGGTAAATTTGAAATTCAGTGGAGGGAGGGGGGAGGATTAAAACCATCTGGTGGGCCCGCTGGGGGTTTCACATCTGCATTGGGTTTTATGTAATCCAGTCAAATTTTACAACAATAGCAACAGCACACAGGTAAAAAGATTGGAACCCATGGAGCCCAATATAGTCCTAATGGGAGCCGTTGAGCGTCCATGACAGATCTGGAGCAGGGGTCATTGCCATTTTTTCATTTAAACTGAGAAATTCGATCACAGAGTCTCAATCACACAACATAGGAGACAGTTTATAGAATCAAAAGCCATTGTTTACATAGGACATTGTGCTTGGTGATCTATTAGTGGCCACAAACATTGTCCTGTGTTGTTGGAGTAATCTCCTTTGAATGATTGGGGGATTGGCTTTACCAATTGCATCCTGTGATTCCCTAATGGCGATGTCTCAGAACTTCATGTACGACACCTAATACACACAACAAAAAACCATTTTAAAATATGTGATCACACCCAAAGACTCAACTGTGTATAAGTCCCCTGGGTTATTGGTTATATAGGGGAAAGGGTCTTCCTATATAAATTGAGGTGATTAAAAAAAAAAGTTTCAGCACCGTTCCTGCTGTCCTGAGGGGGTATTAACATAACAAAGCTTGGAATGGGTGCTCAACAATTAATTAAGGCTCCTGCTTAGTCCAGTTGTCCCAATCTTGGCATTGGTGAAGCAACAAATACAACAATTAGTTATGAACCAAGATTTAGGTATGAAGCATTCCCTGGAATCCATCTTCACTCCGCCACTAGAACTCCCCGAACATGGAAAAGAACATACGAATGAATTCCTACACAGACAACAGTGTCAGGGAGCATAGTATGCCCCCCCACAGAGACGCAAGACTCTACAGAGGAGCAGAGGCGGCCACTAGGAAGAAGAACTACCAGCGCTACCCCAAACTCCATATCCAACCCAGTCAATGATTGCACTGAGTCAGACAACGTCTCCATAAAGAAGCTCAAGCTTTCCAGGTAAGAGCACAGTAAGTAGGTCAATGGTTGTATCTCTCAGGATGGCTTGATAAGGACCTTCATGATAACACCAGGAAGGCTGGACTTCATGCTGGGGTCAAATCATGGCTTTTGCTGCATTGTTTGCTACATTAGATCACAAAATATTAAACTTGGCCCAGTATCCCTGTGATTGGACCCTAGTCATGATAACAATTCAGCAACACCTGCAGCCCTTATCATGTAGTAACTTTCTGTCCATTAACATACTCAATTGTGAGGGAAGCCGCCACAAATGGGGAAGGGGTGTACACAATTTTTTAATTTTTTTGTGTTTTTAGATTTTTACAGGATGATCATCACCATATCCCCTTCTTCCAAGGAATTACAAAGGATGGGAAATGACTCCGTCAGACAAAACATGTCATCGTAGATGACTGCTTCGAAAGGTCATGGACCCTTCATTGCATTAGAGTATAACTGGGGTGGTGACCTTTTATGTACTACTGTTATTTTTTCATATATATGGGGGGAAGGTTTCCTAATCGTGAAAGAAAAATGGTGGAATCAAGAGTGATAAACTTGGCATAACAACTTGCAGCTTATATTTATGCCTTTTATGGTTGGCCCCTATTTCAGACACTGGTGCGAAGACAGTTTTTTAAACAAAAACCCTTTCTCCCATAATTTTGGCAACAAATTAAATCTCTCCTTGGGCCTTTTTATAATACTGGTGTCTGCTGTATTTAGAAGAGGGCTCTTCCTCTGTACCCTCCCTATAGCAACACCACAGGGCACGACCAAATACATCCCTCATTTACTCCATATTTCTATACAGATCTGCCTTAGTGAAATTAGGTTAACCTAAGGGACAATTCCTGGTCCTCCCCCATCCATACTGTGCCCCCACACAATGGGCAAAAGTAATGAAGATGAGGAAGAAACTGAAGATCCTGGGTAAGAAGATCAAACCTATTGTATATAAGCCTCCTATTGGTGCATCCCATCCCCACCACCTCCCTCTGAGTCTTTTATTATCCCTCCCGATATACACTGATTAATTATGTTTATCATTTTACATTTTATACATTTTGATGCAAAACAGCAAGAATCATTTCTAGGTGATCCCTCCTTGAAGTTTACATTATAGGGTCACTATGATTATATTTATATGTATTGCTCTTGCTTCCCGTTCCATGCTTATAGCTGTGGACAACCCCCTCCTTGGAGGAGAACTGCTGGGGGTGGGGCCACCAGGACCACCATTGATCATGGGAACAGGGTAACTCATTAGCATTTGAATGTGGGAATGTGCTAGTGAGCGGACCCACATTCAACTCAATGGGACTACCAAAGATGGTTGAGCCCTGGACTTGGCTTCTTTAGGCACTCCATTTAAGATTTAGGAATGGAGTAGGAGAAACACATCCCTGACCACTCTAATTAAAAACTTGGGGAACCCCATTTTCATGATTGGGTGTGGTCACAGAATTTGGATCCCATGATACTTTTATCACTAATATGCAACAAAGTAACTATGTGTTCACAATTATGATCAGTCGAATCATGAGCTGCTCTTGTTCATGTACCAAATGAATGGACCACCTCCATGAGGTCAACACACCATCCAGAGAGCTATAAGGAACAAGGAGGGACCCTATTTAGGAAATCTATTCACATACATTGTCACCAAGGAGAAAACGAAGATGCCTGTAAGACTGCCTATATGGAGCACAGCAAGGCTGCAATAAGTGACCTCATGGCTGCACAATTGTCCAAATTAATGGCTCTACCATTTTGCTTCCCCCTATTTCCATGAATCTCTTTAATACTAGTTTGCTAAACAGTTAATTAGATTAAGCTCTAATGTAATAATTGTATTTTTTGTAATATACTTAAAATAACATTTACAAGATTAGAATTTAACATTGCTAACACCAAACAAATAACATCTTTATTTTAGGTTCTAAAAGATCCAACCAATTCAAAGCCAAAGGAAACTACTGGAAGGTGGATTTGAGTAAGATCCCTCCGGAGGCTATGAAGAATTCAGACACAGCGGTCATCGGGCAGAACACGTACCACCTGAACCTTTCTGAGTTCATCTTTTCAGGGACGTTACCCCGCTGCCCTTCCAAGACATAGATACACCCACAGACCCGAACCGTAAGCCGCCGCTCAATGAGCCAGCAACTCCCCCCATACCCTGCAGGGAACTTTTCCAACGATCCAGTTGAAACCTCCCAACATCCTTACAGCCAGATTTAGTTCCCCCTACTACCTATCCAGATTTGTTTCCCCTACCTTCCAATCTCAGATTTGTTTACCCCCCTAATGTAGTCGCCCCTCGTAGTCCACACCCATTTACACTTGTACAGCCAGTGTACCCAAATCACCCCGTAACATTACTCAAGCCCTCCATACCATAGTAACCCTTACCAAGACAGGAGGGAGCTCTGGCTCCTCCCAGCGTACAACCCCATATACCACCTCTCCCAAAATCCTATTGGAAATTAGGTCCCCTACAGCTGTTTAATCCCACTCCAATAGGACAGGTAATGAGGCCCCCTTCCGACTCTCGCTCTCTCTGGGTTACGTGCCCAACCAAGGGACTGTACATGGATCCATTGACAGCAGAACACCGGTCTTTCCTGGGCTGCAGGCACCCAGAATATATTGGTAACTTAGCAACGTTTCTTCTGGGTCAAGGGTTTTAGCACTTTAAGTTCGAGGTCCTACTGGCTCCTACAAAACCTTCCAGATCCCAATGCCCCAAACTGTAGTACAACCCATTTCCAAAGTCATGGCAGCGCTTTTATCACAGGATTTGGCTTTACTTTCTTACTTTATGACAGTTTTGTTCTTAGCCATTTTATGTATATATTTATATATATTTACCCCTCAATAAATTGGCATTTCAACTATGAACCGTGTCCCATGTATGCCGAATGAGAACCCTTGTAGATCGAGACCTTAGAACTCTTAGGGATAAAACCACACCCAAGGACGCTTGTAAGGTGGTACAGAGTCCCGATGGGTCTACACTGTGGAATTGCTGAGCTCTTGTGGGAGGGGTGGGCTTAAGCATGGTAAAACGCCCCAAATCATGAACCCATTGATGACCACCCAAACGATTTTAGACAATGGGCGATACAGGTCCTCAGCTCAGCAGTGATGTCATATTGATTAGCAGTGGTAAGCGGTTCCCAATCCGCTCCTGTCCATCGAAGTAGGCGTCCTACCCTATGTGCCGTCCCTGGAGATCTTGCAATCCTCCCTGTATAGTACCATAGATGTGTTAAGATACTTAGTGGTAGATATTTTTAGACAGGTGCACTGGAACGTTTAAAATTGCTCCAAATGTAATACCCCTTATGGTGTATTTTCTGTCCGTGCATTCATACATACCCCTCTTTGAGTCCTATTAGTCAATAAGGGCGACTTAGTCTTCTTCATCTTACTCATGATCGGGAAGATGCAAATGAGTAATCCAAAAGTAGTTTTCAGTCACAAAGGATTGATCTTCCAGGTAAATTAAATGAATTTAAAACCAATTGAAAAAAAAATTCATAATTTATAATTATATTATAATTAAATGTATAAATTTAAAAAATTAAAATAAAAACTCTAATTAAAAAAAAAAAAAAGTGGTAACATTTCCTTACAATCGTCCCTGTCCTATTTCCACCAATTCCCAGCTGAACCATCTCCACCTTACCCCCAATGTACATGGTCTTCCATGAATGTCAGGAGGGGGAGGATTTTGGGACTAGTCAACGGTTTATAAGGGTTTCCCATGAAAAATAAAAAAAGTCCTAGGATGGGAGCCGATCAGTGGAGGTCACCAGGGAAGACGCATCTGACCATACCATTCCTATGAGGCCATTCACATCTGGGCCGACCACATGGTCCGTGGATGGGCAGAAGCCACCAGAGCAAGGCCCATGCTTTGTTACAACTCTACTCGCTGGCTCATAGAGGGGGCTCCTAGGCACAAGGCCCCTCTGACTCCATATACTCTAATACAATAGAGAGAAAAGAAAGGTGAGTCCGGCCAATCACGCTTGCAGCAGTTCAGATGCAGGCTCTTCAATTTCCTTAAACCATCTTTTATTTAAATATTCTTAAAACGTATACAGATGTGGCCGGGGGCAGCATCACTGACTCACATAGGAGCATTCTGCACTAACGCGTTTCGATTTCCACCAATCTTAGTCATTGTGCTAATGTTCGCATAGACGTACGTCCTCTTATGTTAACCTGAGGGTGTAGACTCATTCTAATTATTAACCCTTGATGGTATCACGTCAGCCCAGATATATACAGGTTAACTATTTATACACAAACATTTTTTAAAAACATCAAATACAGGCCGTCCCCGGGTTACGAACGGGATAGAGACTGTAGGTTTGTTCTTAAGTCGGATTTGTATGCAAGTCGGAACAGCTATATTTATTACATGTGACTCCAGCATGAAAGTTGATTTATTTTTTGCTTCGTATTGTGCAGGAAGGGTTTTTTAAGCATTTGTTTTGCGTCCTCTGCCCCGTGTTAAGAAGACTTCACCTGCATGTCTGCGGGCATCTGGCACTTGATGTTCCACAGATACTACCTGCTGTGAACATGGAACAATAATGCAACATGCCTCATAAGTCTCCGTTTGTAACTAGGACAGATTGTAAGTCGGAAACAGTTAAAGTCCAGGGACTGCCTTTGTGTGGTGTTATGTAATATAAATATATAATATATACAATAAATAATATACAAAAATAAATATATATCTTACAGCACACACACACACACATGTTTAGATTAGTACAAGTATAATAAATCCTGTTGAACATTGAGACCGTTCGGTTGTCGGGTATACAATACAACTTATAAAATCCACCAAGCTTTTTTTTATCGATAATTTTCTTTTCATATCCCGCCTCTTGCAGATTGAGTGAGCCCCCCCCCCCCCCCCCCCCTTTTGCCCGATGACCTTTAGGCTGGAGGTGCAATGATCATGTGTTTTTTTGGGAAATTTTTGAAGATTTGTGATACCCGTTTTCCCTTTTGGGGGAATTTTTTGGCATCTGATAAATTTTCTACTTAGGGCTTCTTTAACCCTTTCCGACCAAAGAGGGTATGAGTATTTTTAAGCCCCGGTAAGCAGGGGCAAAATTGAAAGCAAAACACTGGGGGGTTTTCAGAGTGGGGGGGGGCGGGGGCCCTCCCCGCGCTGTTTAAGCCTTTAGACGGCGCGTCGTCTAAATGAATAAAAAAATGGTGCCCGCGCACCTTTCCCTCACTGGGACCGGGACAAAAGCAGTGAGATCCAATCGGCTAAAAAGGAAGCGAAGGGCCTTTTTGGCTCCCAAATGTTTTGAATTTAGGCGTACCAAAAAGGCGGGCTTCCCCATTCCCGGGCTTTAATTATTTTTAGTTTTTCTATTTGTAAAATGGGGAAAGAGGGGTGATTTGAACTTTGAATTTTTTTTTTTTCTCACTTTAAAAAATTTATTTTTTTTTACTTTAACATTGGGGTCCCCCATAGGCTTTTTCCCACTGGGGGGGCGCGATCATTAATACGCCAAATGCATTGCATAAAAATGTATTAGGCTGTCCCAAGAGCGGTTTCCCCACTTCCTGCCGCAAACCAGGACATGGCAGTGATGGAGGACTTCTATAGGCTTTCCGGTGCAGTGTTCAGGCGTCAGATCCCCGCAGTTATGCTGCGGCAATGCTGATCGCCGGGAAAAACGGCGCGGGGAAAAGATTCATTCATTTAGACCCCCGCGGCCATCTAGCCGGGGCATTAAGGGTTAAACAGTGCGGGGGGGCGACGGCTGCTCCGGGCTGTAACGGCCGGGTTTTAGCGACGATTAGCTGAAAAAACCGCGTGTGGGGGGGGAGGTGGAAAGGAGCGATCCTCCTGCAAACCCATTAGGACCCGGGGACGTACTCATACGCCCAGGGTCCTTTAAGGGGGTTTAAAGGGAAAATTGAATTCCTGCCTTGAATGTTGCAAGCGGTTGGGCCGGCCCCCCTTTCTGTGGAGTCTGTATTACCTGCCTGTGTGGAGCCCCTTGGCGCCGAGCTCTCACCCACCAGTGATGAAAAAGAGGAATGAGCCGCAATATTCATTAACAATATAGAGAGAGGTGTCATCTTCATGAGACATTGTCACAAACCACCAGCACTGATCATCCTTCACTGTCCAATTCAACTTCAGGGTTTTTTAGTAACTTTTGCACCCATAATGGCTGAAAGCATGGACAATGGGAGGGTCACCCCCAGGATCATTGGTGCTCTGTCGGGTATACTTGGAGCAGCATGTGAGCAAAAGGGGGCTTTCCTGGGATTGTTACACTTGATATACAGGATAAAAAGGCCCTAAACCCTTCAAGGGTCAAACTTGCCCCCAGAGAAAATTATCAATTGCGTCGATGGGACCTGTTTGGTTCAACATTGATTCCACCCCAATATTAATTTTTTTTTTTTATTTTACCCTTGCCCCATCTCTAATCCTATTCCTAACACGAAAAGTACCAAAAACCCCAAAGTAGGTTTCTACCCCAATACTTATGCTCCCTAGGCATCATTCCGGGGGCAAACCCTCCAACGTCACGTGAGGTTTTCGTAGGGGCACTCTATGTTGGTGATCATCGTGTAACAAACCCGGGGGGCGTAGGCGTGACATGTCGATCGATGGTAAACTGGTGTGGATCCAGTGTGATCATAGCGGGTGAAGATGTTAGAGATGAAGGACCACGCCAAATTCAGGGAGGACTGCAAGGGAGGGCAAAAAATGGGCAGTGCAAGGAAAATAACAATGACAGGCGGGGTCAGGGCTCTGATGGATGAGGAACTGAAACCCGGCATCTCAGGGGTTTAAATCTTGAATACAGAAAAAGGGTGGACAGGACTCTGTGAAAAAACCTAACAAGAATGACCTTTGGGGCAAGGAGAGGAAGTTTCCCCTTTGGGCCCGGGTTTAAGGGCAAGAGGGAAAAGGGAATTGGACAGCCCTTTTAAAGAGCAGAAAGCTGAGCGGGCACAGGGGCCCAGGGAAGGGGGGGCGAGGTTGGTGAGGTTTTCA
>JAODAL010022407.1:0-64786 GCA_025379985.1 Phyllomedusa bahiana | reverse complement strand
TTCCTTATTTTAACAGTATCATATAAGCTCCCTTCTTGCCCCCAAATGCAGAATATTTAAAAATGTAGACTTTTTTCTTTTAGAAATTTATATAAACATTTATTATTCACAAAGATTCGTCCAACACGGTAGGGCATATTCTAAAATGTTGAATCAAGAGAAATAAAAATATTGGTATACTTATAAATCAGTCCTGCATTCCGCTTCTATTCCAAATGAAATCCACATGCTTGAACATTTTAGAATATGTCCTAAAGTGTTGGACGAATCTTTGTGGATAATAAATGTTTATATAAATTTCTAAAAGAAAGAAGTCTACCATTTTTGAATATTCATAGATCTAGAGCAGCACACCACTGTTGTTGAGGTTGAAAGGATTTCTCACTACGAAGATTATGACAACATAAAGGGACAGTTAAGTAAAATCTAGTGACCAATGTATTTAGATAATGTCGTCATTTGAGTCATGGCAGAGACATTTAATGAGCTCTCTGGGCGCACGCAAATTTCTATGTTAACCTACATTCCAGAAAGACGTCTATTATGCTACGTCTCCACTGCACATGTTTTCGGTCTTTTTTTGCCGTTTTCTTAAACCGCTTAAAAAAAACGACTGAAAACAGATCCCATAGACTTTAATAGTAAAAATGTTCTGTAAACTGCCAGACATTTTTTGCAAAATCCACAGCAATTAATGCTGTGCATTTCTGCAAAAAAAGCGTCAAAAAACTGTCGTTTTTTGAGCTGTTTTTGACATGCAGTGGACAAAAAACTCAGTTTTATGAACGGTTTTAGGATTTGGTTTTCAGTAAGTTTTTTTTTTTTTTTTTGTCCAGTGCCCTGTAGACCTCACCTTATCTGATTAGCTGAGAGCAGGAGTGATGTCATCTCATGGACTGAAGGGACTGAGCTCTGAGTGAACTAATTAGATTTAGCAAGATTAGCTGCAGTAAACAAAAGGTAAAAGTGCTGTGAGGACTGAGAAGCATGGAGTTATCTGTAGTTATATTAGAGATATCAATCTCCTGCTCTGTCAGTTAATATATGCTGGAGACCCACCCTCAGCCTGAGGAGAGTGAGTGCAAAACTGCCTGGGAACCAGTGAATCGGCGTGCAGAGAAAACCCCCTCAGGGTATGTCCACACGGCGTATTGCGGCGCATATAGTACACACCGCAATACCCGGGTTGTTTTAGAGGTACACACTGGCTATCCGACTCTTCCTGACATGTAAACGCCGGAAAGAAAAGGAATGTCAATTGGTTTCCCCGCCGCGTATTATATGCAGGGGAAAACGTCGGGTAATCGTGGCTCTCGGTGAAAACTATGAATTACCGTAATTGCGGGACATATTGCAGGGCAATTATGTGCCGAAATACGCCCCGCAATTACGCCGTGTGAACATACCCTTAATGAGCAGAATACCCAGCTGTAACTGACACTTTCAATGGTAGTTGCAGGCCACCAACATTTCTATGGTTAGTGTTGGAAGGAACAAGGGATCAGTGCTCCATACAAGACAAAGAGAGCATTAGTCCCTGATCCATGTAGAATCAAAAATCAGATGGCAAATTTTAAATCTACGATCTCCAACCAGTGGCTCACCAACTGTTGCAAAAATAACATCTGTAAGTTATTGCAACAGCTATAGTAAATAAGGGTAACAATGTTTTGAACATTTGACTTCCAGGCTCCATATCTCGCCATCCACTACAGCTTTAATTGTGACACTACCATTATTTTATAGACAATCAACTTAACTATCTCAGACATCAATTTAATTTGCAACTATTTAGCATATGCTTAGTTATGCAGATTCTTGTCATGTAATGGCATTGTTATTGTTTTGCCCCTAAAAATCAAAATGTAAATTTTTATTATTTTGTTAGTATTTGGTAAATGCACCTTTGGCTTTCAATACTGCCTGAATCCTTCTGGGCATACTCTTGATCAGATTCAAGTAGGTCTTGACCAAAATCTGATCACAGTTCTCTTCTACACATTCCCAATATTGTTGCATACTGGTGAACACGAATACAACTTTTTAGTCAACTCTACCCAAAAGTGTTTGATTGGGTTGAGGTCTGGGGTCTATGGGGGCTTATCCAGCAACTCTACTTCATTGTCATTGAACCATTTCTTGGCCAATCTTAACGTGTGCTTCAGGTCGTTGTCCTACTGGACCACTGTTGTCCTTTTCATACATATTGTACTCGAGGGTATGAAGTAACTCATCTTGTAGGATACTCGCATATAGCTCATGATTGTGATCAGCATCGATCCTGGTCAAGTATCCACCGTTTGTAAAACAACCTCATATCATCAGGCTTCTTCCTTCATTGACAGTTCCTTCAATTTCCCGATCTGTTAGCTCTCTTTTCTCTTGATTCTTTCAGACCCATTTGCACCCATTATAGCCCAGTCTATTGACTTTCATCTCATCTCTCCAAATCATCAATTTCCAATCTGCTACTTTTCATAGTTTTTGCACAGTGGAGCCACTGCTTCTTATGACGATATTGAAGTCAAGGCTTCTTCACCTTTTTCGGGCTAACATTCCAGACTTGTGTAGTGTGTGTCACATGGTGCTAGCACGGAAATCTGTGATGTCAATATTACGAAACATACGAGCCACCTCCACTGCTGTGTTTGTCGTTTCCAGAACTGATAGACCTTGTGATGAGCCAACTTGTTGACTCCCAATATTTTGCCTGGATGTCCACCTCTTGGCTTTTGAATGGATGGACGACCTTTATTTCGCTTTGAAATTAACCTAATAACACTCTGAGCTATTAGGGAAAGTGAGATCAGGTTGTAATTTGTAATATACAAGAAGAAAAAGTTCCATCACCAGGAGCAAAACAGTAACAAAACAGTAACAATGCAGTTACATGACAAGAATCTGTAAAACTAAGCATATGCTAAAAAGTTGCAAGTCAAATTTATGTATGACTTAGCCAAGATGATTGTCTATAAAATGGTGTTAGTCTTACATTCAAAGCTGAAGTGAATAGTGAGATCTGAAGCCTGAAAGTGAAAAATTCAAAACATTGTTACCCTTTTGCTTGACAGTGTATGCCATTAATCTGCAAAGCATGTATAAACAAATAGTTTCAATTAAAGTTTATAGGGGTTTTCTGTGGGCCTTGGCATTATCCTTTGGATATGTCAGCAATGTATGATAAGTCAGGTCTGACCCTTGAAATCTGAAAACATAGCTGCATTGTGTGATCGGTGGGGGTTAATATGGTCAACCGGTATATCCTAATGATTTGCTATTAATATTAAAGGGGTTTTCTCAGCACAGGCTTTTGCATTCATCTTGTGCTTTTTCATTAACTTACAGCTCCAAATCCAGGGGTGGGTCTCTCCTGGCAGTAGGCGGGCCTCTCCTCACTGAAGATTGGTGACATCATCACACCCCATCCCTGCTCCCTCCCTAGTCCTCATTCTGTGTGAGCAGTGGGAGAGAGAGGATGTAACAGCTCTGCAAACCTCCTGCAATGGTCAGTTCTCATGCCTGCATAGCTGTCACTTCCCTCCACAAGCTCCTTTTAACCAGAACACCTGCAGTGCTGTAAACCGTTATACCTACAGCCCCCTAATGTTAAAGAAAGTGACATCTTGTCATTGTGTCTAGCAGAGTGTATTATATGTCTGTTATATGGGAGTGGGGAGCAGAGTGTATTATATGTGTGTTATATGGGTGAGGGGAGTGACTAATATTGCCCAGATCCTTCACATCAGAGCTGTCCCTGGAGCAGTGCAGAGCAGCTTTTAGTTTCACTTTCAAACTGCTCAGGGGGGAGTAAGCACAGAGAGTGCAGGCAGCCAATCACAACACAGGGGGCATGTCCTGTCCAGGAATTGAACTAAATATCAGGTAGCCAATCACAGCAAAGGGGGCGTGGTCCGGCCCCAGACTTCAGATTTAGCTGTAGACACTCACAGATTAGCTAATAGCTGCTATACTAAATGATTTAGGTAATGCAAACCATTTGCAAAAGTGCTTATTTTTTCTGTCCCCATCATTTCAGATATGATCTTTGTAGCAAGAAAATCCAAGTAAGGCCTTCAAACCCTTTTAATCTGTATGGTACAGCAAGCCTAGATAGTTTATTATGCAAGAAATTTATCTTCCGAAACAAAATTCATTACTCACATAGAAAATAGAATCTCCAGTTGCTTATCAGATACTAACCTCTCCTGAGTTTCTCCAGCTAAGATTTTAACTCTCTTGATGACAAGTCCTGGAAGTGTGTCCCAAGAAATCTTCTTTTGTAGGGTATACCAAAAATTCTTAATGTCTTTACTGCCTTCCCATTTTAATTTGATCATCATGAGATCTCCAATGTCTGTGTCCAATGTAATGAGGAAAGAGTAGGTCCCACTTTCGTTTATGCCTCCATATCTGGGAAATAATTATAATTTATAATATAACATATATAATAACATATAAGCCACCTACAGTGAAGTAAATAATTATTTGATCCCTTGCTGATTTTGTAATTTTTCCGATTCTATAATTTTAAGGGTAGGTTAATTTTAATATTGAGAGATAGAATATCCAAAATAAAATCCAGAAAATCACATTGTATAAATTTATATAAATTTATTTGTATTTTGCTGAGAGAAAAAGTATTTGATCCCCTGCCAACCATTAAGAGTTCTGGCTCCTACAGACCAGTTAGACGCTCCTAATCAACTTGTTACCTGCATTAAAGACAGCTGTCTTAAATAGTCACCTTTATAAAAGACTACTGTCCACAGACTCGATCAGTCAGGTTCTAACCTCTACTACATGGGCAAAGCCAAAGAGCGTTCTAAAGATGTCAGGGATTTGATCATGGACCTGCACAAAGCTGAAATAGACTACAAAACCACAAATAAGATGCTGGTTGAAAAGGAGACAACTGTTGGTGCAATAGTAAGAAAATGGAAGAAATACAAAATGACTGTCAATCGACATCGATCTGTGGTACCATGCTAAATCTCGCCTCATGGGGTATCCTTGATCATGAGGCAGGTAAGAGATCAGCCTAAGGCTACATGGGGAAACTTGTTAGTGATCACAAGGCAGCTGGGACCACAGTCACCAAGAAAACCATTGGTAATACATTAATCCGTAATGATTTAAAATCCTGCAGTGCCTGCAAGGTCCTCCTGCTGGAGAAGCACATGTGCAGGCCCATCTGAAGTTTGCCAATGAACATCTGGATGATTCTGTGAGTGATTGGGAGAAGGTGCTGTGTCAGATGAGACGAAAATTGAGCTCTTTAGTATTAAGTCAACTCGCCGTGTTTGGAGGAAGAGAAATGCTGCCTATGACCCAAAGAACACTATCCCCACTGCCCAGCTTGGTGATGGAAACATTTGGTTCGGGGTGTGTCTCTGCTCAGAGCTCTGGCCTGCTGCTCCACAGCAATGGGAGAATGGATGGAGCCATATACCATAAAATTCTGAGTGACAACCTCCTTCCCTCTGCCAGGACATTAATAGGTCGTGACTGGATCTTGCAGCAAGACAATGACTCAAAACATACAGCCATGGCAACAAAGGAGTGACGCAAAAGAAGCACATTAAGGTCATGGAGTGGCCTAGCCAGTCTCCAGACCTTAATCCCATAGAAACGTATGGAGGGAGTAGAAGCTCTGAATTGCCAAGCAACAACCTCAAAATCTTAATGATTTAGAGATGATCTGCAAAGAGGAGTGGACCAAACTTCCTCCTGACATGTGCGCAAAACTCATCATCAACTATAAAAAAAATGTCTGACTGCTGTGCTTACCAACAAGGGTTTTGCAACCAAGTATTAAGTGTTGTTGCCAGCAGGATCAAATGCTTATTTCTCACTACAAAATTTAAATACATTTATATAATTTATACAATGTGATTTTTTGGATTTTATTTTGGATATTCTATCTCACAGTGTTAAAATTAACCTACCCTTAAAATTATAGACTGTTCATGTCGGTCAGTGGGAAAGCTTACACAATCAGCAAGGGATCAATTAATTATTTCCTTCACTGTAAATGCTACAAGACACATGTACATATAATAAGCAGCATTTGGCTGTTTACATCTTCAGTATGTTAAGTGTATGGAAAAGTTTTGTAAACTGTAGCAAGCAAAAAAATATTGTTAGATTATTCTGATAGTATTTGAAATTGAATTAGTCCCATTGACATCGTGTTTCTGTTCCCTCGTTTGTGGTATCCATTGGGGTACTGCGGATATTGAGGTGGGACTATAGCGATATATAGGGCAAACATAGTCTGAATTGGACCACGTTTGCCCTATTTACTGAATGTGTATGATTTTTGCATCAGATACAAAATTTGTAATACCTAAAAATGAAGCTGTCGTTAACTTCACCTTCTGTCATCTATACTGCAAAGGTGATGAGCAAGCTGCAGAAAACTGGGGAGGTCAGCTTATTGTTTGAATTCCTTTAACTAAGATGGAGACTTGAGTAGTTTTCTATGGATCTTAAATAGTATACGATTTTTAAAAACAAATGTTTATAACAATTTAGATCCTAAATACTGTTCCTGTAAATACTATAAACACCTTTTGTATTTTTTATTTTTTTTTATTTATTTGGTCCCTGAATACAGCAGCTTTCTAAAGAGACTTTGTTACAAAATGTCCTACCATTTTAGTGCCATAGAGTCTGTGCAGCTCCTTCACATAGTTGTGTATGCTGCTGCTAACATAGAACTGAAAGCACACGCTCCTGACTGCTTTTGCTGAGGGTTTACATCATTCTCTCTCTCTGCTCTAACAATGTTAGTGAACAGAAGGTGTTTGTTGTACACAGCAGAGCAAGCTATTATAGAGGGAAGGAATGTGAAAAAATTGCACAGGTTTTGTAGTGAAAGAGAAGAACCTAAATTCTGCCAGGGGAGGGATAGTGTCTCTGCCAGCACAGGAGGGAGGAGATCCCTCAGGTGCTGTGTTAGAAGAAGAAATGAGTACAGGAATAAAGCTGCGCTGAAGCATAAGATTTAGTGCAGGCAGCGGCATCTGGGAATCACAGAACAGATGTCCAGCAGTATTTACTAAGAAGGACAAGCTGCCTGAAACTTAGTGCAACTATTTTGTATTTTTTTCCAACTCAAGGTAACCACTAACATGTAAAAATAATTTCTCCCTGTAAAAAGTGTCCATAGCCTGTAGATTAAGATATGAGATACAAGGAATGACTTGCTGTCCAACAAGTAGCAATGGGAGAACTGTACATAGGGCAGGCAATAAAGTTTCTGTGTTTGTAAAGCCACAAAATATGAGCACAAAGTATGTCCCTGTATAGTTTTGGGAATAAAAAAAAAAGTTAAAACACTTTTAAAATCAATGAAGAGTATGTTCAGTTTTATGGGAACATAGCTTAACTATTGTGCAGTGACATGTAATGCAACTTAGTAATATTTTTGTCAGCAGAATCACCATAACACCTCTATAATAGAGGATGCTTCCATGACCTACATAGAACGGAACAACAGTTCCTGCTAACTATACTCTCCAACACTTCCTGTCCTTACAGGCAGGGCTGCCATCAGTAATTTCAGGGTCCCATACACCCGAAGCATCCCCCCCCCTGCCCATCAACAGTTCCCATCTTGTACCATATCAGCAGGTCCCTTCTTGGCTCTAACAGGAGTACTGGCAGTATTGCCCCTTTCTGCAACAACACTTTTTGAGCAGGGGTCCTCTAGCAGCTATCTGTTCCTGTTGCTGATTGAATTAGGGAGTGGGTGGCACATAGAGACATGCACTTATTAGGGTCTTAGACTCCTTACTTTGGGAAGTTACACTATTATTGTCTGCTCTATCCCCTCCTGGATGGTAATCATGACCTCCTAATTTTGATAGTTAGTGGGCTTCAGAGGAGCTCTACATTCTACGTAGGTAATGCAAGTACTTCAGAGTGAGGATGGCTTTGGGTCTGTCATGTGGATTGTTAGTGTATCTGGTTTTCATGACATGGAATAATTGAAAAATCTTTTCCCTAAGGGTATGTTCACACGGCGTATTGGGGCACATACAGTACGTGCCCCAATACGCCGGGTGTTTTGGAAGCACACGCTGATCAGCGCGTACTCCCAAAGCACCGGGTGGGAGAGAGAGGCGGCCCCACTGACAAGCATTGTCAGTGACGCAAACAATTGACATGTCACTCCTCTCCCCGGGCGTATGATACGAAATTATGGTGGAAAATAAGTACATGAGCAATACCAGAAGTTAATCTCAATACTTTATGTATCCTTTGTTGGCAATGACAGAGGTAAAACATTTTCTGTAAGTCTTCACAAGGTTGGCACACACTGTTGCTGGTATGTTGTTCCTCCATGCAGATCTCCGATAGAGCAGTGATGTTATGGGGCTGTCACCATTCAACATGGACTTTCAACTCCCTCCAAAGGTTTTCTATGGGGTTGAGATCGGGAGACTGGCTAGGCCACTCCAGGAACTTGAAATGCTTCTTACGAATCCACTCCTTCGTTCTCTTGGCGGTGTGCTTGGGATCATTGTCATGCTGAAATACCCAGCCACGTTTCATATTTAATGCTGTTGCTGTTGGAAGGAGGTTTGCACTCAAAATCTCACAATACATGGTCCCATTCATTCTTTCATGTACATGGATCAGTTGTCCTGGTCCCTTTGCAGAGAAATAACCCCAAAGCATGATGTTCCCACCCCCATGCTTCACAGTGGGTATGGTGTTCTTTGGATGCAACTCAGCATTCTCTCTCCTTCAAACACGACAAGTTGTGTTTCTACCAAACATTTCTACTTTGGTTTCATGTGACCATATGACATTCTCCCAATACTCTTCTGGATCATCCAAATGCTCTCTAGCAGACTTCAGACGGGCCCGGACATGTACAGGCTTAAGTAGGTGGACACGTCTGGCACTGCATGATCTGAGTCCCTGACGGCATAGTGTGTTACTGATGGTAGCCTTTATTACGTTGGTCCCAGCTCTCTGCAGGTCATTCACTAGGTCCCCCACATGTGGTCCTGGGATTTTTGCTCACCATTCTTGTGCTCATTTTGACCCCATGAGGTGAGATCTTGCATGGAGCCACAGATGGAGGGACATTATCAGGGGGCTTGTATGTCTTTCATTTTCTAATTATTGCTCCCACAATCTTGCTTGTTTGTAAGTGACCAAATACTTATTTTCCACAATAATTTGCAAATAAATTCTTTCCAAATCAGAAAATGTGATTTTTGGGATTTGATTTCTCATTTTGTCGCTCATAGTTGAGGTCTACCTATGATGTCAATTACAGGCGCCTCTCATCTTTTTAAGTGGGAGAACTTGCACAATTGGTGGCTGACTAAATACTTTTTTTCCCCCCACTGTATATATGGGTTATCCCCCGTCACGCCAGTACTACTGCTGCTTTCTATAACCTCCCAACACTTGTGAGTTTTTATCCTCAGAAATTCAGTCGCAGGTTGACACATATGGTGATATAAAAGAGTCTGAGAATGTCATCTCTGAACCTGACGCTGCACTATAAAATGTTATTTTGATTCAGAAGACACAGATTGCTTACTTAAAGTGATTTGTAGCACGATGAATTTGGAAGAAGTTAAACAGCTAAGATCCGTATAGGATGAGATCTTTGGAAGCCTGAGGGCAAATAGGAAAAGAGTTTTTCCACTTGATTCAAATTTAAGAGAGTTCATTCTTGCAGAATGTGAAGATACAGAAAATAGTTTTATGGTCTAGAGAATTTCAAAATAAATAACCATTTGAAGAAGATTCAGAACTCTAGGCGGAGATTCGAATGATAAACATACAAGTAGCAAAGCTAAATGCACTTCTTTTCTATTTCAAGACTGATTGCAATTATGTGACCTAATGGATAGAAAAGTAGATCATCTTCTCAGCAAAGCCTGGAAGGCCTCATCCAATATTATAAATAATAAAACAACCACATCCATTGCAAAATCCATGTTTTTTGCTTAAGTCAACTTGAAAATCGTTTGAGAGGAGAAACTTTCAGAGAGCAAATAATTATATTCCTCTATTTGAAATGGTAAAATATTTTTTTCTGGCAGGTGTCTCAGCAGTGTCTACAGTCGGTAAGGCTTGCAGCCAGAAGTGGCATTTTATTTAACTCCACTAGAAGAACCCTTTGTAACGGCCAGGATAGTGGATCCACTGGACCGCCACAAGCGATGGTGTAAGCCACGCCAGGGAGCGGAATCTAAGTAGGTCTCGGTTTTCACCAGAGCCAGCCGCAAAGCGGGATGGACTTGCTGCGGCGGGAGTCTACCAGGTCGCTACCCCTGATGCGACTTGCTTGTGGAGGCAGCCGAGGTGAAGAGTAGTACAAAGTCGTGAAGCGTAGACTTAGTCGGGGACAGGCAGTAGGTCAGGGCAGGCGGCAAAGGTTCAGAGTCGAGAAACATAGGCGGAGGTCAGGAACACGGTAGAGACAGGAACAATAATAACGCTTTCTCTAGGGCACAGAGGCAACAAAGATCCAGCAGGGAAGTGACGTGGATCCATAAACTATATAGGATCAGCGCCCGGCAATTATCGGCGCGCTGGCCCTTTAAATTTACATGAACGAGCGCGCACATGCGCGTTCTGGCTGGCAGGGGAAGAGAGCAGTGCAGGAGCGTGGTAAAGTAAGTGGATGGAACGGGTGCGCCCGCGGCCTGAAGTACAGCCAGCGGCGCCACCCGTCCCCGCTGGGCGCACAGGGAGAGGGACACGGGTGCGCCCGCGGACCGGGACACGGCGCCACCCGTTACACCCTTTGGTTGGAATTTTTATCTGAAAACATGTTATGATAAAAAAAAAAAAATAGTTGTGCTCCATTAGGTTCCAGGGCCAATTTGTTTTTGATTCTAAACTAGATAAAATTTAGGATAGACTGACACAAAAAGGGATTTTGAGAAAAGCTAGTAAAAAAATAAGTCCTTTGCATCTAACAGAGAATATGGAGGAAAGGAAAAGGGAGAAAAACTTTATTCTTAACCCAAACAGCAAAAGCAGCTGTTCCAAGCAGTGATGTTATAAGTGTTGGATTCTCTTCAGTATGAAAAATCATAACCCAGAACCCACGTGCTGTTGAAAGCCTTGAAAACCCTGAACACAATAGAATTCAGATTCCTTCCTTTGGAAAAAAAAAAAAGATGCAGACCTTCTTTTTATGGGTGCCAAGAATCCAGTTCCCAAAGATCAGGACTGTAATTACTCAAATGTGTTCCTAATCAAGGAACCAAATGGATATACTTTACCAATATAAATTAATACATCACTGGATACTATACAGAGAGTTCAAAATGGAATCGGCTAGAAACATAATTCCTCTCAAAGCTAAGTGATGAATATTATAATCTACGATCCATTCATGGTTCCAACATTTTATTAAATTTGTGATCAGGATGGATAACAAAGTTCCTCACTTCAAATTTCAGTGCATTTAATTTAGGATTTTTTCAAACACCAAGAATCTTATCCAAAATTGTGATAAGTGGTTGCACATTAATGGAAGATGGAAATAAATATTTTACCATACTTGGACAGTTTCCTGTCATGTATGTCTTGGGGCCAGACCCACACATGAGCTCTACAAAACATGATCTAATCTATCTGAGACAAAAATAATTTTCCCCTAAGTAAAAAGATAATATTTCAGAGAAAAACTAAAAAGCTCTCTTCATTGGTGATTAAAGAACACTAAACTGTCTTCAGGGGACAAGTGGATCCAAGAACCTCTTACAAATCTAATAAGAGGTTGGGGAGCCCATCTTCCTAGACCCGTGAGGTCAGGTAGTACCTTAAAAGTCCAGGTCTCAGTCTCTCTAGCTGGTGTAAAGAATGGTTGGAATCCTCCGTTTATTTGGAGTGTTGCATGACACCTTCTCAGGATGCTTGCTTGTCGTCTGACCTGGCTTGCACACCTGGGCTTGTTAGGCCTCTATAAAACTCAGCTGAAAATGGCGGCCTGATTGCAGAGTACAGAAGTTGTATCTCATGTAGCCCTGCTGTGCTTGGTTGTTCTGTGCTGTTTATTGTCAATTTAGTTGTCAGGCTGAACTATCTTCTTTTTCTCGGTTGAACTCCCGATTCTGTTCTATGGGAGTTCCGGGTACAGCTGAGCTCCGTGTTTGGCTATACTCAGAACTTCCGTAAGCGTGGAGTGCTGTGTGTAAGCGTGACTGGCTCTCTAATCTCAGCCAGAACTTTCTGAAGCCCATTCCCAAGAAAGGTGTAGGACCCACACCTATCAGTCTTTGATAGCATATGATAGCAATGATATTTCTGAAGCAGTAGGTGGTCAAAAATACTTAAGAGGCTGCAGAAGACCTGCAGCAAGGCATTTAGGCTTCTGTTTGCCTAATGAGGTGTACATTAAACACCACATTTCCAATTAGTGGCCAGGTTCTGAGCCGGTTGAACCCGACCCCTTGGAATATGCATACGGTTAAAAATTATGGCAGCGCAGGAAGCTATTGCTTTTTGTTCCATCGTCTACTCCCATAGGTCGCAGACCAGGCCTATAGCCTACATGAGTAAGTGGTGCAGGCTTACCTTGGGCTTGCTTTAAGCTTAAGGTCTATGAGATGCTAGGAGCAGTGTCTCAAAGTAGGTGGCTTGATAACGTTACTCCATTTGTCTGATCTGTAAGTAGCTTTTTACTGTGTAACGTTTGTTTTCCTTGTCTGTACTTATACCCTCTAAATTGTAAAGCGCTGCGGAATATGTTGGCGCTATATAAATAAAGATTATTATTATTTGTACGTGGCACACTCTACCAGAGTCCGCTGTTCAGTGGGGGAATGGGAAGAGGTATTATTTTTTAATCAAAAGGCTCTATTTGGAAGGGGGGGCCTATATACCCATTTACAGGAAGCCTATATAGCTACTTACTGTTTTTTTTTTTTATATCTACCTACCTACTCGGGGATATATATCTAATCTATATCTAATCTATATATCTAATTACCAGGGTCCTATATACATTTCTAATAGAAGGTATATAGATACTTACCTACTTAATGGGTTCTATATATCTACCTACCAACTTACTAGGGGCCTATATACCTACCTGACTAAAAGAGGATCCACTTATCTACCTACCTAGTTTGGGGGGTATGTCTATATGGGGAGAAAAACATCCTCCTCTTCAGTAGTAGCCATAGTTTTGGGGTAAATATATACAGTTGAAACCAGAAGTTTACATACACTATATAAAAAGACACATATGCATGTTTTCTCACTATCTGATATGAAATCGGAATAAACCTTACCTGTTTTAGGTCAATTAGGAACCAAAATTATTTATATTTGATAGAAGCCAGAATAATAAGAGAGAGACTATTTAACAGGCATTTGTATTACTTTCTGCAAAGTCAAAAGTTTACATACACCAGGATTACTATGCCTTTAAACAATTTGGGACAGCCCATATAATGATGTCGTCTCTTTTGAAGCTTTTGATTTATTGGCAACATCGGAGTTAATTAGAGACATACCTAATTGAGATGCTATACATAGGGAGTTTGTACAGAGGATGGGCACAAGTAGGGTGGTGCTGGAAAATTGAGGAGTCTAGGAGGTGTGTATGGTAAATTGTGCAGAGAAGAGTCGTGGCTGGAAGCAGTTGTCTTGGCAGTCTGGGTCGGATGAATAAGGGGCCGTTTATACAGCACAGGACAAATACCGGCCGCTTTGCCGGCCGGTATTTGTCCTGTTTTGCGGCCGTCCCCACGGCCGCGGGGGGGACGGTTTTTCTCCGCGATGAGCGGAGAACAGCCCTCCCCCTCCCATAGACATGCACATATTCCGTCGGGAAACCGGACAGAAGATGGTGCATGTTCTATGTTTTGCCGCCGGACCGCCGGCGACAAAACCGCCGGGCGGAAAACCCTTGCAGTGGGGACTGCTGCACGGGTTTTCCATAGAGCACAATTGTGCTCATTTTCGGCTGGTTTTTCAGGCGGTCTGAAAAACCGCAAACCGGCTGAAAAACCGGCTGAAAACCCGTGCCGTGGGGACATGCCCTAAGAAAGGGAAAAAGAATAACACCCATCATAGAAAATGTTACCTGTGGGTCACTGGATATCAGTGTTTATTTTGCTTCTCTGTTGGATCAGTGCTGTATTCACTGTCATGTGATGCCGACCCAAGCTGGTTTCTGAACACTATATATGGTGGTATTGTAGGTTATATTGATACTTGTATAGTGGCAGCGTACACTCGTCCCTGATTGTAAAAGCGAGTGCACACCTATCCCTGTGATTAGGGGTGTTACATGAACGGGCAATAGGGTAATCTTTCTGCACTAGGAAAGTTTTCTACACAATTATCAGGTTATTGCTGATATTTACACTTCTCTGACCAGAGCCAACCAGAAAGCAGGACCATCAAGCAATCCACTCACTTCTGTACTATCGGATCTCGCAAAAGGGAAGCCAGAGACCGTGATCTACATAGGGGAACTTTTAAAAATTATATAAAACAATATGGTCTAGTGTAATCTGATCTACCTCTGTGAAAAAAACAATAGAGCAATCATTGTCATTACCTACATTTTGTAATGAGACTATGTAGAGATAAGTAGAAGCTAAAGTAAAGTGAGATTAGACTGTCCTGTCAAACAAAAATTCTTTCAGACAGCTACAGAAAGACAATATTTTATATGTAATTTTTAATTCCATGGGACTACCAAAATAAAAAAAAGTGTTTTCCGTTTGTTTTAACAAAAATCTTCCTTTCTGAAGGTAGTGTCCCATAATAGATATTTTTATAGATTTTTTTTGTTACGTGCTAATTATTTATATAATACACTGGTATGAGTGATATGCTTCTGCATATAAATAAATTATGCTTTCAAAAGTGATCATACAAAGATTTCCAGTCTGAATGAATCACAGTACCAACAGTAGAGGATAAATTTAGGTTAGATTTTTACAGAATCTAGACTGCTTCTTGTTTCTTCACTTAATATTTTTCCTCGTTTTTGATATGTAATGTTTAAACATATTGGGCGACCTATATGAATTATGGTGCTGATAGACCAGTTCTAAATCACTTTAAGGTAGTATAGTCTGCACCAGAATGTATGAACCTCTTCTTCTGCAGTTCATACACACAGGCGCAGTCTAGTGCAAATACGACAACTCAGGCTCAGGCAGACCACCTTTAACCTGGTCTGGCTGTTCTAACTAACTGTTCTGCACCTAGATTTGGCTTCAAAGAATCATAAATGTGTCTACTACTAATGTTGTGCGACGCCCTCAGAAGGCCCCCCAAACTTAGGAGCGCTACCGAGGCACTTATCGCACCAAACTTTGGAGTACGCCTGCTGTTCATACATTTATAGAACTGGTCTACTACAGCTTTTTGAGGCCAGAATTCTGGCACAGCCCCATTTATACATGTTGCCCATTGTGTCTATGAGCTCTAAGTGCCTGAATGAAAATTTACCTACATAACTCAAATACTTACATTTCTAAAGCTATGTCTTTTACGTCTTCTTTAGTTCCCGTAAGAGAAGCTGACAACTGCGGAAACAGCTGCTTGTCTGCAATGTGATTGGTTACTTGCATCTTGAACTGGTAATGATAAGCTGCAACAAATAATGCAACAATATTTATGAATGATGTTAGTGGCTCTTTACTTGGGGAACTTTACTCCTTAAAAGATCTGCAATTCAGGTTTATTGCTGCTTTAAGATAGATGCCCAAATTGTTATACAGATTGCCCACAAAATCATCACTATTACCAACTATTAATTGAAAAGTAAAGGAGTATTTCCTTTTTCTTGATTAGCTTTTATAACGTAGGCAAAGATAAATAAAAATTATTACCAAATGCATTGCTGTTCTGATTTTGCTTTATTTTAGAGTTAGAGCAGCCCTTATTTTCTATATGATGCTCAAACAATCTCAAAATGAGCTTCCAAGTTAAAATCCTCTTAGACTTTATTTCACATTTTAAAAATTATATATGTCCAACAAAAACATAGCGCTAGGAAGGGCTGTTACACTTGTGACTGCATTCACTTACGCGTTTCAAAACACTAGGTTCCATGATCACAGCTGTCAACATTATACTGCCAACATTGAAAGTAGGATGTGATTAAAATAATGTGATTTGACTGTGTATTTACAAAGACTGACTGGTCAACTCAACTACAAATTTGGCTTTTGACCTTTACTGCTTTGGCTGCTAGGAAAACCACTGCATACTTCTGGAAAATGTAATTGTTGTTCTTCAGAATGTCACAATTGGTTTCTTTGTTAACCTCTTACCGCCACAGCCAGTTTTTTCCTGACACACCAATTTTTGAAAATTTAACATGTGACACTTTATATGAAAATAACTTTTTGACACTTTTACCTAGCCATGTGATTCAGAGACTGTTTTCTCGTGACACATTGTGCTTTAAGATAATAAGAAATTTTGGTCTATACCATACTTGTTTATTTGTGAAAAATATCAAATGTGCCATTTTCAAACGTAAGATATTTCTGCGTTTAAGACAAATAGTTATTCCGCTCAAAATTGTTTATAACTAGCATCTTCTGTCGTTGGCATCATTTTTTAAATGTATTTTTTTTACGACATTAGGGGGCTTAGAAATTTAGTAGTAATGTTTCCAATTTTCAAGAAAATTTGCAACATAGATTTTTTTTTTAGGGACCAGTCCAGTTCTGACGTGGCTTTGAGGGGCCTGTATGTTACTCCTATAAATGGCTCCATGTAAGAAACTAGAACCCTTTAAAGTATTTAAAACAGCGTTTAGGAAGTTTGTTAACCCTTAAGGAGTTTCACAGAAATTAAAGCAAAGTGGAGGTGAAATTTAAAAATTTCCCCCTTTTTTTTTTTTTTGCAGATTTTCAATTTGTATCCATTATTCACTGGAACACGGTAGATATAACCAGGTAAATGAAACTCAACATCGTTTCCCCAGATCGTGCCCATTTTTAGAGCTATCCCACATGAGGCCCGAATGTGCTATTTGGCTCAACCACGAGCCTCAGAGTAGGAGGAGCACCTACCAGACTTTGGGATCTCATTTTCAATATGATTTTATTTAGGCACCATTACAGGTTGGCGGACACCCTAAGGTGCTAAAACTTAATAAACACTTAGAAAAAGATCCCATATTGAAACTATACCCTTTAAGGAATATATCCAGGGATGCAGTGAGTATGTCAACAGCACCGGTGTTTCACAATTTTTTTTTTAGCGTTAGGCTGTGAAAATGAAAAAAATATTTTTTTCCAACATTCTGCAATTTTAGCAGGAGATGTTTCATTTTTACGAAGAACCCTGGAAAAAATAGCACCCCAATTTTGTTGTGCAATTTCTTCCATGTTTGGCAACACCATATATATGGGTGTAAACTGCTGTTTGGGTGCATGGCATGGTGTAGAAGAGAGGGAGTGCTATTTGGCTTTTCCAATGCAGATTTTGGTGGGTGGCATGTCGCATTTTCAAAGCCCACAAAGTACTAGAACAGGTGAAGCCTTCCAGAAGTCACCCCTTCTGAATTCAACACCCCTCATGGATCTCATCTAGGGGTGTATTGTACATTTGGGTGCACAGGTGTTCCATAGTTATCTTTCAGCATTGGGCCATGAATAATGGAGGGAAAAAAAACGCAGTTTTGGCTTCAATTTTACAGCGTTCGCCATGCGGTTAAGTGACACGATAACTTTACATGTGGGTCCGTACAATTGCAATAATATAAATTTTATATAATTTTTTTATTGCTTTTACACAATAAAAATTCTGTTTGTCTTCACAGTCTGATAGCCATAACTTTATCATACAGAGTATGGGCTTGTTTTTTAGCGGAATGAGTTGACATTTTTATTGGTACCATTATGGGGTGCATATGACATATGATCACTTTTTATTAAGGTTTTTGTGAAGCATTTTGAACAAAATACAGCATTTCTGGTAGTGTTTATTTTTTACAGGGGTCACCGTGCGATATAAATGACATGCTAGCTTTACTCAGCAGGTCGATTCGATTACAGTGATACCCAGTTTGTATTTTTTTATGTTTTACTGATTTTACAGAAAAAAAACCCACTTTTATTCGAAAAGGAAAACAGTGCCATAGTCTGAGAGCCATAACTTTATTTATTTATTTTTTCCTGTATAGGGGCTTGCTTTTTGCGGGATGATTTGATGTTTTTATTGGTATCATTTTGGAGGGGAGAAGAGGGGCAAGGCGTTTTGATCAGTTTTAAAACCGGTTTTTTTTGGAAGGCGGGGTGAAGAAAATCCTGCAGTCCTAGTGGTGTTTTTTATTTTTAACAGGGCTCACCATGCGGTATACGTGACAAGTTAGTGCAGGACGTACCAGTACGTCCATTTGCGGGAAGGCACTTCCCGTTAGGACGTACCAGAACATCCTATGTTGGGAAGGGGTTAACGACCAATAAGTGTTACCAAGTGTCGCTGACACTTTCTACGGGTGCTCGGTACTCGTCGGGAAATACGTTTTAAAATCATACCACTCAATGAGTGCTATGATTTTACCATAATTGCGGGCTGTACTTCTAGCGTATTGCAGTGCAATTACGCCGTGTGACCATAGCTTTATGGTTAAGTCCAGAAGGAAAACAAGTCTGTAGTTTCCCTCATTCTCCCCTAGTTCATTATTTTAACCCTTGCAATAGCAATGACCTGTAAAGATGAACTACTGCCCCCACAACATTCAAAGAAGTGTTTAGAAGCTCCTGATAAAGAGCGTTTGTCGGTGCAGTTAATGTCATAAAGAGGTTCTGAAAAACATTTTCCGAAAGTCCTCTTAGTACAACCCACATATTGTTTGTTGCATGTAACACAGTTGATCAGGTAAACCACAAGTGGAATTACAATTAATAAAAGATTAACTGGATATTTATGGGGAATGTTATAAGAGAAAAAAAACTTAGAATAATTATGAGTAGGTAGAAAGTTAGTTACTGAGAGTTACATTGTTTGAGTTCTACTGAATACACGCTATATTTACTAAGATGATATTAAATGGCTTTATCATGTGGTATGCATGTGTACTGCGAAACAACATCACATGTAACCTACGTTATATTTTCATCCCATTTAAGGAACTGAGCTGCCCTCAATAATTCTTTGGTATCTTTGGAGTAAACCGTTAAGCCAGGAATGAATCCTTTCGGTGACAGAGTCTATGCCAGTTTTGATGGGACGAAAGGAAAGAGGCAAGGTGTCCCTGTATGTCCCGGGCAAGCCATGAAAAATAGGACATACAGGTGTAGAAATGTGAAAAAATTCACGACCTCAAACAACACCTTCTCCCAATAATCTATCCAAGTCCTGTGAAAAGAGAGGTGTGGGATCATTAGATAGTTCACAATAAGTGGATTGGTCAGAAAGCAATGCATTTAGCGGTTTACAGTAGAGCCCTTTGTCAAGGACAACCAGTGACTTAAACATGGGGGCTTTGAGTATATTAAACCCTATGGGTACATCCAGACGAGTACATTTTATTTATCGTATTCTGCCGTTGACGTCCACCAAGTTTTTCATTGAGTAATTTACATGTATTGCGTGTGGATTTTTGGTCATTGAGTTCATTTGAATGTGGTTTTTAAGTTTAAAAAACGACCGTCGAAAATACGCGTTGTATGAAATACAACACGGATTTTCTATTGACGTCAATGGGGATTGTTTACTTTCGGTTTAAGACAAGGATTTGAAGTTGGAATCTGCATAGCTTTCTTCTTGAAATACTCATGTGGACGTATGCTAAAGGATATTCTCAAAAAACTTCTGCATTTTTAGTTTTAGTAAGTGCAGATCTACTCCATGTGTGAGTCTACTATGTTCCTGAGAGAAGGCTACAGCAAATTTTGTTTCATTGATTACAAACTTTTTGAAGGTCACTATATAAATTATATACATATATACATACCACATGCTGAAAGTTACCACATGTTGTAAGTTAAAGGAGTTGTCTCACTACAGACTTTCAGCCTACTTCAATGTGTCTGGCAGCAAAGGATTTTTTAATTCAGGGGCGTGCTTCTTGTCTGCCTCTTCTCCTCCCCCTTTCCCCCTCCCCTCAGCACACAGACAGCTCTCCTTCTATACAGCAGGGGGACAGCGAGGGGGTTTTCTGCCTGTGTGTGCCTGCCTAGATCTGCTACTCACTGCTGGATCAGCTGCACTGTCAGCTCCACAGAGTCAGGAGACAGCAGGGAGAGGGGCTGATCTAGGAGTGTGGAGAGGTCTGTGAAGCTGTGTATGCTAATAGCAGAGCAGGGGGGATGCAAGTGTTCCTATACCCTCTGCTTAGCATACAAATCTCCACGTCTCAAGCAACAACAAACAAACCCTGTCAGAACAGACACAGGGCAGCTGTGAAGTGAGTTACTATAATCACAATGTGTCACTAATACAGCAGAGCAGGGAGGGGTATGAACCGTTCACATGCTCCCCTGATCTGTTCTGTTAGTATAGTCAGAGCTCCACAGACACATGGTGATTATAGTAACACACTTCACTGCTGTCACATCTACTGACCACAGATCAGCGTCATCTCTGCTCTCCTCAATCTGTGTAGAGAGCAGGAGGGAGCAGGCACACACAGGGTTAATCCACACAGACACAGAAGCCAGAGCCCTCCCACTCCCTTCCCTACAGAAGCATACTGTGCAGGAGGGGCTCTGTGCTCTGACCTGTATTCAGAAACAGATGAGTCACCAGGACTGACAGCCAGTGAGATAACAATCAATAGGTCAGCTCCTATAGTGATTTCAGGAGCTGATGCACTACTACTAACAGGGATAACTCAAAATCAGTAGGACATTTGTAATGAACATATATTGCAAAGCTGCTTGTTTTTTAAAGATCTTTTAATTAAAACCCAATCATTGTAGCGAGGCAACCCCTTTAATGCTACAGGAAAGACATGAATTTTATTATGAAGTGTTTGAGAATATTGTATACACAAAATCCAGATTTACTGTGACTACAATGTATGATAATGGAGGAGAATGAAAACAATTTTAGTGATGTCTACAAAGAGAATGGAGAGCTCATTGTTTTGGTACACTTTTTCATGGAGGAACAAATGGTTTTAGAAAATGTGTAAATCTTAAATTGTAGCTTATACTACTTCCAAAAGTAACGGTTACAATACTATGTTGATCTATGTTGATTAGTCCGTTATGCACTCCTTGAACTGTTCCTCATTTTTAAACATTACAAGTAGAGATGGGCGAATTTCCTGAAATTCGTTTCGTTCACTTCGCGGAATTTCTCGGCAAAAAATAACTTCGTTCCGAATTACTTCCGCATGAATCACGTTAAAAAACAGCTATTTCCAGGCTGCACAGAGCCTGCAGGGTGCTGTAGAACGTTGTGCTATGCTTAAATATGCAGAGGGAGCTTCGTTTGGGCTTCATACAATGTTGTGTTTTAGTATGACACGCACATGACTGCCGCCGCTCTTAGAATCGCTTCACTATAAAATTCCCTGGGCACTTAAGAGGGCAAAACTGATCAAAAACTGAAGGGGGAATGTAGCCTGATAAAGTCATGCGAGCGACAGCTGGAAAAAAACAAGCTGAGGGCTCAGGTGGCAACATCAGTGAGTGCGGAGGTGACGGCGGCAGCCACAGCAGCATGAGGTCAGAGAGTGGCACAATGACATTCTGGAGGTGGCAAAAACAGGAATAGGCCACAGAGTGGCACAATGACACAGTGTCTAGGTCACGGCAGCAGCCACAGCAGCAGCATGAGGTCAGACAGTGGCACAATGACACAGTGTGTAGGTCACGGCAGCAGCCACAGCAGCAGCATGAGGTCAGACAGTGGCACAATGACACAGTGTGTAGGTCAGGCGCAGCCACAGCACCCAGCATGAGTCAGAAGTGGCACAATGGCATTCTGGAGGTGGCAAAAACAGGAGTAGGCCACAGATGGGACAATGACACAGTGTGTAGGTCACGGCAGCAGCCACAGCAGCAGCGAGGTCAGACAGTGGCCAATGACATTCTGGAGGTGGAAAACAGGAAAGGCCACAGAGTGGACAATGACACAGTGTGTAGGTCACTGCAGCAGCCACAGCAGCAGCATGAGGTCAGACAGTGGCACAATGACATTCTGGAGGTGGCAAAACAGGAGTAGGCCACAGAGTGGCACAATGACAGAGAGTGGAGGTGACGGCGGCAGGAGCAACAGCATAAGGTCAGAGAGTGGCACAATGACACAGTGTGGAGGTCACAGCAGCAGCAGTATGAGGTCAGACAGTGGCACATTGACAGTGTGTGGAGGTGGGTGGCAATACCAGTCCCTGGTAAAGATGGTTGGTGGCAGATGGAGAAACTGTCAGCAGATGTGTGGCATCAGGCGGGTGGCGGCATCAGAATAGTGGCTAAGGCAGGTAGTTTGAACCCAGACTCATTCCTCACAGTTTGGGTGAAGCGTCATGGCTGATGTAGTCTGACGCCTAAGGCATTGGTGTGTGGAAATCCTGGCCGATCCACGCCTGATTCATCTTGACAAAGGTCAGTCGTTCCATATTTCCCGTGGACAAGCGGGTTCTCCTTGGGGTAACGATGGCCCCGCCGCACTGAACACCCGCTCTGATGCCGCACATACTGGCCGGGCAGGACAGCTTCTCCACTGCAAACTCGCAAGTTGTGTCCACACATCCAGTTTGGCTGCCCAGTAGTCCAGCGGATCTTCTAACTGGGGTGGCAGAGTGCTTTCCAAGTAGGCCACCACCTGTTGGTTCAGGGTCTGCTCCAGGTCCTGCTGCTGCTGGCGACTGCCCTCGTCACTAGGCGGGTGAGAGAAGCTGCTCATCAGTGACTCCAGACTTAGGTTGCTGCTGATGGAGCTGGTACTGCTCCGACCCCCCCACCTTCCCCCCGGCAGCCGCGGCAGTAGTACGTGAGCGCTGAAGAACCCCCCGTCAGACCTGTCAGAGGAGGGACGATGCCGCACATGGGCAGCGGCCAACTGACTACGGAGGATTTCCCTATAGTATTTGAGTTTGTCCTCCCTCTCAATAGCTGGGAAAAAGGCTCCCATTTTGGACCGGTAGCGAGGGTCCAATAGGGTGGAGAGCCAGAAGTCATCCCTCTGCCGGATGCTGACTATTCGGCTGTCACTAGCCAGGCAAATCAGCATGCTGCGGGCCATCTGCACAAATGACTCCGAGAGGCTCCCTGCCTCCATCTCCACTGTATACTGCAACGGTGCTTGCGGGTCATCTGCCTCGTCTTCCTCATCTTCCTCATCTCCATCTAGCTCCTCCAGCTGCTCCTGCTCCTCCTCTCTTGTCACCTGGGTAGAAAATCCACTCATTTCACCAGACAATGCTTCTGCTCCAATGTCCTCCTCCTCCTCCATTTCAGTCCCCACTGGACTCATGTGGCCGCGAGATGTAGTCGCCACGTCTCCAGTCCCCTGCCCAGACAGATTTTTCAGCATCTGTTCCAGGACATGAAGCAGTGGAATGATGTTATTCATCCCGTAGTCCTGGCGACTGACAAATAACGTCGCCTCCTCGAATGGCCTCAACAAACGGCAGGTGTCATGCATGAGCTGCCACTGGCTGACATCAAAGTTACACAGGGGAGTACTTCTGTCTGCCTGGATCATCAAAAAATCGTTAATGGCCTTTCTCTGTTCATAAAGTCGGTCCAACATGTGCAGGCTGGAATTCCAACGGGTGGAAACATCGCATATCAGAGTGTGTTGGGGGAAGCCGTTCTGCCGCTGCAACTCGAGGAGGGTGTTCCTGGCTTTGTACGAATGGATAAAGTGCATGCACAGTTTCCTGGCCATTTTCAGACTGTTCTGAAGATCGGTGGAAGACTTCAGGAACCTTTTCACAACCAGATTGAACACGTGCGCCATGCAGGGCGCATGGACCATCCCTCCTTGGTGCAGCGCGGACACCATGGACACCAGGGTTCCTCCCTTTTGTCCGTCACCATTTTTTCCATTTGCAGGTTAGGGCGGAAAAAGGCCAAACACATAGATTTTTTTTGCGGGAAATGGGGGCGGACATTTCCTCCCCTGGTGACTTCGTTCGCCGAGGCAAGCCAGGTGTAAAAAACTGCGTGAAAACCGGGGGCTGGCCCTACACTTTGGGTATGTGGGGGCAGTATTTTTGGGGAGGCTGGGGATGGGGGGGAAGAGGGGGGGAGGAGGCGGGACTTTTGGCGCAGGACCCGGGCATTTTGGACAACGGGGGGGGGAGAAAGCGGCGCTCCCTTTCCAAGTTGTTGAGGGGGCCGGGCCGGAAGCACATTCACCCAGTGGCCGTAAAGGAAAAGGTACGGCCCGGGACCGAAGTTACAGTTTTTCCCAGATTTCCGCGGGCTGCCTTTCACCTTGGAACAAACCGATAACTCAAAACGGGTCCCACCTTTTTTTTCTACATATTTATGGGGGGTTGCTGGTACGGGGGGCCTTTTTTTGGGGGAAAAGAAAAAACGGCTTGGAATTTCTCCCTCTCGGGGGCCGGGCACAAGCCATTATTTCTCGAACGGTGCAGCGTAACCCAAATTTGGAAATGGAGGGACTGAAATACCAACAACTTGGACGGGAAAGCACGGAAAACTGTTACCCTTAGGGGGTTGGACCATACGGGTTGTCTCTTTTAATCGCCTCACTGAACGACTGCGGGCGCCATGATAGCGGGGGGGAAGCAGGACCCACCCTGGCCCGGGGAATTTTCAAAAGAAACACTCCCTTTTTAAAGGGGTGGGGGAGCCTTGACGGGCTGAAATTTGGCATGCTTTGCCACGGGGTGCGGGGCTCGGGTTGCTGCGGCGGAAAGGAGGGGGACCACCAAAATCTGGGGGCCAAAGGTTTCTCCCGGGGCCACCGGATGGGGGCCCGCCAGATTTGACGCGGGGGCTTGGGGGCCAAAAGTTAGCTCCCTGGCCAGGGGGCTTCACTTTCTCTTACGGGATTCTACATTTTAACCCATATTGGGCTCCTCCGGTGTCTTGGGAAAAGGGAACTCCCCCCACACCCCCGAGTAGGGTTTTTAAACCACCAAGGGGGGCCTCCGCACTGGGGTGACTACGGGGGCCGGGCCGCTCCCTTTCGTTTAGCCCCTTTGCCGCTCCCTTTCTTGGACCTGTAAAGGGGGTTTTTTACCCCGTGGCCGTTTTTCTCCCGACCTCAACTCTGCTACCCTGTTTGACTCATGGCCACACAACCCACTTGCTGGTTTGCGCCGCGCCTGACGCGCAAGCTGACGCCCTCTTCTCCTGATATGAAAGCCCTTGCCCCCCCCCGGGCCCTCCCAAGTGCGGTCGGTTTAATAATCACCTTTTTTTTGTTTCTTTCGTCACTGCGGTCCTCATCACCGGTCTTGTAGCAGAGGCTGACCCCCCCAAAACCCTGCCTCCCATCCCACTTCCAGATCTATACTTTGCCGCCTATTTCAAGAAGGGGGGGATTTTGGCCCCCATTTTTTTCCCACTGCCAAGTAGTTCTGACTGCCCTCCTCAAATTGTTCATCCCCCGCTAAATAGTGACCTGAGCCCCGACCACATATTAGAAACTCTGCTGAGGGAACCGGGTGGGAAAAGACAAAAGGGGTTTAGGACAGGAGGGGCCCCTGCGGCCCGCCCCCCCCCCGGGCCATGCCAACTAAAAGGGTTTGTGGGCTTTTACGGTTTCCCACCGACTCTTGGCTGGGGTTGTCGATTCATCTGGAGGAAGGGGTGACCTAGTCAACCAAACAAGGAACCATTTGGGGGTTTCTGAAAATTTTTACGGCCGCTAGATGACAGCGGGAGTTTGTGGGCCCCACCGAGTGCCCCGCTGGACGTCCCCTTGCGTCTGCGTCCTGGGCCTGGAATGGTTTTTGGCCCCCTTTCCACTTGGGAGGGGAAGAGCCTGCCCCCTCTCTGTCTTACATACTGGGTTGTTCAAAATGTTTTCAGACACTTGGGTTTTTTTTTTTATGAAGATATCTGTTTATGATAAATACACACCCTTATTTGCGGCCCAAAATTTAACCCCCGTAAACAACTTTTTAACCCTTGGATATAAAATGCCCTCCACAAATGGGCGGGAAAAAAAAACTTGGGATGGGGCCTTTAAAAAATCTGTGTATTTTACTGAATATAAAAACACAAACAGGCTTAATTAACCTTCGGGTATGAATTAAAGCAAAGAATTTCGGGCTTGGTTGGGGGGTAAAAAAAAAGTTTCTTTTACTGATACAAAATGCAAAAAACAACCTTAATTTAAACCCCCGGGTGTAAAAATTGGGGCAAAAGAATTGAGCCCAAAACCCCAAACTACTAGCTTTTTTTCTGTTAAAATCGGTGTTTTTTACGCCACACAACAAGAGATAAAATTGAATTAACCCTTTTCTTGTGAATTAGGGTACAGGAAAAATGTTAAATATTTTGCGTTGAAAATAAAGGTTTCTTTGGGGTCACCACAGCGGGAAAAAAGACGCTTAAAAATTTAAACCCCCGGATGAAAATTGCGCCCAAAAATTGAAGCCACCACAAACTAGTAACTTTTTTACGTGTTTCAATTCGGGTGGGTTTTTACGCCAACAATAAGAGATAAAATTGTAATTAACCTTTGCTTTTGGGAAATTTTGCTACAGGAAAAATTTATAATTTTGGCGTCGAAAATGACGGTTTCTTGGGAACACCAAGCGAAAAACAACCTTTAAAAACCCCTGGGTGTAAATTGCCCCAAAAATTTGACCACCACAAAAAAGTAGTTTGTAGCGGTTAAAAATGGGTTTTTTTTACCCCACACAAAAGAGATAAAATTGTAAAAAACCCTTTGCTTGTAAATTATGCTAAGGAAAAATGTATAATTTTGGCGTTGAAAATACTGTTTTTGGGGATCCCACAGCGAAAAAAAACCCTTTAAATTTAAACCCCCGAAGTAAATTGCCCAAAGAATTGACCACCACAAACAGTAGCTTTGTAGCGGTTAAAATGGCGTTTTTTTTTACCCCACACAACAAAGATAAAATTGAAATTTTAACCTTCGCTTGTGACTTATCTACCGGAAAAATGTATTATTTTTGGCGTTAAAATTACGGTTTCTGGAGTCACTACAGCTAAAAAAAAACGCTTAATTAACCATTGGATGAAATTGCGCCAAAAAATTTGAGCACCCAAAAAGAAGTGGTATTTGTATTGTAAAAATTGTTTCTTTAAATGAATAAACAGGAACTGGTTTAGATCCCATTTGGGATTTTGAATGTATAGCAGCTGCATGGACGACACTGGACTCAGATCCAATACCCAAAAAAATAGAAATAAACATTAAGAGAACAGTCTCTGGACAAGCTGAGACACCCCAAAAAAAATCCTGTTAAAATTGTTCTTCAGTAAACAAAAAGCCCCGGGGGCACCTTCCCCCATCAGTACATTTAGAGGGGTGAGCCCCAGCGCGCGCCGGGCTATATGTGCGGTGACGTCAAAAGAACCCGCCGGTCTCTGATTGGCTTCATCTTGCACATTCTCCGGCTATGCCCTTCTTCCTCCCAGAGTGCTTTGCCCCATGTAACGCCATGTGCTTGCAGCCATTTTATCAATCAAAAGCATACTTCGTTCACCCGAAGTACCCCAAACTTCGACTTCGTTCAGAACTGAAGTTTTCCTGAAATTCTAAACGAATTCCACTTCGTTAGAATCAATTCGCCCATCTCTAATTACAAGCTCAAACTTAAATGTATTTTATTGATATTTTATGTCATAGAGCAACAGAAAGTAGCAAGTATTTGTGAAGTATAAAGAAAGTGCGAAATGTTTTCCCACTGCAATGACAGTTGCAGTCTGTTCAGGTATGTTTCTACCAGGCTGGAATTTTTGTACATTCTTCTTTGCAAAATAGTTCTAGCTCAGTCAGATTGGTTGGCGAACATTTGTGAACATCAATTTTTCAAGTTCTGCCACAGATTCTCAATGGGATTTAGGTTTAGACATTGACTGGGCATTGTAACACATGAATATGCTTTGATGTAAATCATTCCATTGCAGCTTTGACTGTATGTTTAGGTTCATTGTCCTGCTGGAAGGTGAACCCAATCCCTGGTCTCAAGTCTTTTGCAGCTTGTAATAGGTTTTCCACCAGGATTGTCCTGCATTTAGCTCCATCCATTTTCCCATTAACTCTGTACTGATTCCCATTCCCTGCCTAAGCAAAGCCTTCCTACAGCATGATGCTTTACGGTGGGGATGGTGTGTTGAGAATTATGTATATTATAGGCTTTCCTCCACACATAGCATTTAGATTTTAGGCCAAAAAGTTTCACTTCGCTTACCTTTTTGCTAATCGGGAATTCTTACAGCTTGTTTTCAAAAAGGGCTTTCTTTTTGACACTCTCCAATGAAGGCCAGAGTTATGGAGTACAAGACTAATAGTTATCTTGTGGACAGATTCTCCCACCTGAGCTGTGGATCTCTGCATCTACTCCAGAGTGACCCTGGATCTCTTGTCTGATTCTAATTGGTGCTATCCTTCTTTGGGCTGGCAGTTTAGGTGGACGGCCATGTCTTGGTAGACTAGCAGTTGTCCCATATCCCTTCCATTAACAGAGGATGGGTTGAACAGTGCTTTGTGAGATTTTCAGAGCTTTGGCTATTTTTTTTTCTTTCAAACAGCTAACCTTGCAATACACTTTGCCACAATTTTATCCCTGAGCTGTCTGGTGTGTTTCCTGGTTTTCAAGAGGCTATTTGCTCACTAATGTTCTCTAACAAACCTCTGAGGCCTTCACAAAACAGCTGTAGTTATACTGAGAATAAATTACATGCAGATGTACTTTATTTACTAATTAAATGACTTCTAAAGGCAATTGGTCATAATGGATTTTATATCGGGGTATCAGTACAAAGAACTGAATACATATGCACACCACACATTTCTGGTTTTTAATTTGAAAAGATATGGAAAAGCACTGATCATTTTCTTTATACTTTACAAATACTTGCTACTTTGTGTTGCTCAATCACATAAAATATCAATAACATACATTTAAGTTTGTGGCTGTAACATTCAAAAATGAGGAACAGTTCAAGGGGTTTGAATACTTTTGCAACCAACTGTATCTGATTCTGTCAGTTTTGTTAGTCTAGCTTCTGAATAGAGATGAATGTGGATTTGGTTACTTATCTTCTTAAAAAAAACACTCCAATTCTTTGGGGCTTGTTAACAGCTCAATGGCTGAACAAACATGAACCCAGTAGCTAGCAACTCTGCCATTTATGCTGACTGGGAAAATGATCACAGGTGCAGCTAATTGCTAGAGCAAGATGAAAAACTGCACACCAACTTTAACACCTATTCACACCAGCATGCAGAAAAGCCGCAGTATAATGCATGGGTGATTGCACAGATGCAAAGTAACCAATGAAACAATCACTCATACAACTTCAGGGCATGAGGGAGGTGGTTGCCGGTACTACAATTGCATATAATAAGGCGATACAAAAGTGTGCCATAAATATAGATACGTGTGGTACACAATGCTGGCTTACAACCTATTAGTGACACCCATACTATTAGACCAGGCGGGCTGCCCAGCATTTTCTAAGTGTCCAACACAACACTGGCACACTCTGCTCCCCAGCACTGTTGGGCAAATAAAAAAGGGCATACTGGAAAAATATTAAATATGAGGTATTAGTTGGTAATAGGGCCCCATAACATTCTGTATACTTCTCTTCTTAATCTAGACATCTGAAGCACTACTGAAAAATCACTTTGGTCACCTATAAAAAGAAAAACCTTGTCTTAGTTTTATACATCACTTAGAGAATTTTTCATTAAACTCTATAAGCCTTTAAGAAGATGTTGGAGATTCAAGGAAAGCATCCGTGACCGTCCATTATCAAAGCTGGTTATTTGTACTTGGAGAACCCAACTCCCACCTCTGTCATTGCATAGAAGTTAATGTATATTTCTATACTGAACCACAAATGTTCTGTAGCAGTTACTGATTTGTAGAGTAACAATGAGTCCTCAGCAGACTAATTACGGCTATAAATGTTAGTCTGTATGCAGAATGAAAATGCTTTCAGGTGTTGGAGAGCAATTACTGAGACTTTCTCGTGCTTGGCTGGGCGCCTGCATATGTTCCTTCTGGCTCACAAAGAAGGGATGGTACAATAAAACCTTTCACATTGGGATTCAGGCAGCAGCTTCTTGTGCGCATATTTATATTAGAAGCAAGCATACAATATTAGTCTTGGGGAAATCTGCTTCTCTTTATAATTAAAAAGAAAGAAGAAAGGTCTTTGGAAAATTGCTCCTCTTACAGATTAGAATATGTTAAATCTCATCAAGCCATAACTAGGTCATAACCCAGACAACTTAGGCTGCGGGTAAGATGTTGATATGTATTGAAGACAAACAGACATAACTCTTCAAGTCTGACAACTGTATCTGATTATACAAAGTTTTTCTAAAAATGTGTCATAGGTAATAATCTACGTTTCTCCAGCTTTCACTGATATCCACTCTAATAATGATTATTTTTATAATTTATTCTTATCCATTGCAGGCAATGTACAAACTAAATTACATGGTTGAATTTACAGGTACATTGAGTTTCTGGTAGGAAGAATCTTGCAGTGTGCTGCCTGAGGCAAATGGAGATAAAGTGAGCCGGCCAGACTCGTAGGGAACAGAAACACAGATTTAACCCTGGGTTATACAACTTCAAAGTCAAAGCAGGAACCAAAAGATCTATCCCAAATTTCTTTGGAGAAGTTCACAATATTACCTCTAGGGAAGAGTAAGGATGATGGCTATATGGCCTGAGGAACTAAGCGATCCAAGCTCACAGCATAGAATACATGTGCTATGAAGTACCATGGTTCCCCATTTATCATAACAACTATGAAGACAGTAGCTTATGCTGTAATATTTGATAGCAGGTGGACTACACAGTTACAGTTGCAAGAAAAAGTAAGTAAATCTTTTGGAACTACCTGGATTTCTCTATTGATTACTAATACAACTGTAGTCTGGTTTTTAGGGCTAATTCACAGTGCTTTGCTTGAGGTAAAAGAACACTGCAAACCAAAACCTCATCTCAAGTGTGAAACGTGATGGATGGAGCATCCTTGTTTGGAGTTGCTTTGCTGCCTGAGGGCCTGAACACCATGTGATCATTGTGGGAACAATAAATTCAAAGGTGTATGAAAACATTTCACAGGAGAATGTAAGGACAGCAGTCCATGATCTCAAGCTAAAAAGAGACTGTACGCTCAAGCTGAAGAGTCTTAACCCTATTCAGATGCTATGGATGTGTAGACATTGCAGAAAACAACTGAGACACATTTGTATGAGAAATGGTACAAAATTCCTCCTCCTCATTGTGCAAATCTTAGTATTTGGGAAGCAACTGGTGGAGGTGATTGCTGCATTGGGGGAGATCTGCAGGTTATTAAATTAAAGGATTCACGCTTTCTTATCACATTTTGGATGTTTTCTTAACCCCTTCAGAACATTTAATGTACATGTTATTCATAATACTAAGAAGTATGTATAGAGAGAGTAAAACAAAAAGTAAAAAAAAGTTTTAAAATTGTTAACATTTTTTTTTAAAAAGTTCAAAGCACCCCCTTTTCTCTCATTTTCCATATACAAAAATATAAATAAACAATGAAACATGATTGGTATTTGTACATCTATAAAAGTCCAATCTCTTAAAATATAATCTTATTTATCCTTAATGGTAAATGCCATAAAGAAAATCCAAATTCACAGTTTTTTGATCATCTTGCCTCAGCATAACTTGGAATAAAAAGTAAACAAAAAATCCTATAAAAGAAAGGTAGACTTCACGCAATGCGTAAAATAGCAAACATTTATGGATGGATATTAAAAACTACAAAAACATGGATGATGTGAAAAGCTTACGCCTTTCAGGCTGAAAAAGTTTGTCCTTAGTCATTTACTCATAACATTTACTATGACATGCTATGACATGCTTTCCATATTTTTGTACATTTTTAACCCCTTACCTACAGTGCCTTGCGAAATTATTCGGCCCCCCTTGAACTTTTCAACCTTTTGCCACATTTCAGGTTTCAAACATAAAGATATAAAATTTTAATTTATTTGTGAAGAATCAACAACAAATGGGACACAATTGTGAAGTGTATCGAAATTTATTGGATATTTTACACTTTTGTTAAAAAATAAAAAACTGAAAAGTGGGACGTGCAAAATTATTCGGCCCCCTTAAGTTAATACTTTGTAGCACCACCTTTTGCTGCGACTACAGCTGCAAGTCGCTTGGGTATGTCTCTATCAGTTTTGCACATTGAGAGACTGAAATTCTTGCCCAAAAATATTAACCCAGAAAGGGGTTAATATGCATCAATAAATTTTGGCTTTTTTACGTCTCCCTTTCTTTTTTGGATTTGCTGATTTGTCAGTGCTCCTTTCCATGTATCCTGTCTACCATGTGGTGAGCTTTTTTCTTTTTTTTTTTAAGCACTTTGGTTAATTTCAAAATGTCATTTATACTGCACAATGAACTCCATAAAACAATACTTTGCATAGTTTTTTTTAGCCCATCCCACCCAACAAATTAGTATTTTTGGGTTTCCCAAATCATTAAATGGTCTTGTTAAAAAGTACCATTTAAGAGCCATAACTTTTATATTTTTCCATCAACATAGCTGTACAACGCCCTGATTTTTGGAGAGTGAGTTGAATTTTTAGTGATACAATTTAATAGATCATAGAATTGGGGAACCCCAAAAAAGTATTTGTTGGGTGAAACTGGGGAACAAAATGCAAGCGCACAATTTTTTTTTTATTTTTTTTTTTTGTGGGGGGGGGGGTTGTTTACTGTGTGGTAAGAAAGATATAATCTTTATTCTGCAAGTTGGTACTTCCCAGTGATTCCAAAATAAATATAATTTTCGCTATATTTTACTACATTCAGAAAAATAAAAAAAACTTTATTTACTTTGCATTGCGATTTCCTGAGACCAATAATTACATTTTTCTGCTGTTAGATCAAGAGATGATGACTAATTTTTTGCAGCGCAAGGTGCATTGGTACCAATTTAGAGTATGTGTGACTTTTTGTTCCATTCTTTTTGGAAGGCAGGAAGATAACATGATATTGTGTTAGGTCAGACTTTAACCCCTAACCACTGTAGCAGCCTGTTTTGGCCTTCCTGAAGGGAAACCCATTTTTGAAATTTCACATCTCTCAATATTTGTGGGAATAACTTTTTGATACTTTTACTTATCCGTGTGACTCGGCGACTGCTTTTTCGTGGTACATTGTACTCTAAGTTAGTAAGAGATTTTGGTCCATCTAATCCTTGTTTATTTGTGAAAAATATAAAAATGTAGTAAAAACTTAGAAAAATTCTACATTTTCAAAGTTCAAAACTTTCTGCATGTAAGACATAGTTATTCCACACAAAATAGTTTATAACTAGAATCTACTATATGTCTACTTACATTGGCATAATTTTTTAAATGTCTTTTTTAATTTTTTTAAATAAATAAGGTGGCTTAAAAATGTTTAAGTATTTTTCACATTTTCATGAAAATTTGCAACATAGACTTTGTTTTAGGGACCAGTCCAGTTCTGATGTGGCTGTGAGGGGCCTGTATGTTAGATACCCCAATAAATAACTCAACTTAAAAAAACCAGCACCCTTTAAAGTATTCAAGAGAGCATTTAGGAAGTTTATTAACCCTCTAGGAACTTTACAGAAATTAAAGCAAAGTAAAGGTGAAATTTCAAAATTTTACTTTCTTTGCAGATTTTACATTTTTATGCATTATTCACTAGAACAAGGCAGATGATAACAGTGATATGCAACTCAATATTGATGTGGTCTCAAAATAGAAGGAACCTCTACTGGTCTTAGAGGTCTCCTTTTCGTTACAATTTTCTTTAGGAGCCCTTACAGGTTTGTGGACACCATAAGGTGCTAAAACTTAATAAACATCCCTAGAAAAACCCCATATTGGTAACTACACCCCTTAAGAAATATATTCAGGGTTGTAATTAATATATTGTCCCCAAAGGTGTTTCAAAGATTTTTTTTCTAGTGTTAGACTATGAAACTAAAAAAATATATTTTTTTCCAACAATCTACAATTTTAGCTGAAAATTTTTTATTTCACAATGAACCCTGGAAAAAAAGCTCCCTGAAAAATATTTTGCAATTTCTTCCAGGTTCAGCAATACCCTATGTGAGAGGGAGCGCAATTTGGTTTTTGGAACACAGATTTTGGTGGTTGCCATGTCACATTTGCAAAGCCCCCAAAGTACCAGAAAAGATGAAACCTTCCAGAAGTCACCCCATCTTGGATTCAACACCCCTCAGGGATTAGTATTGAGCCATGAAAATGTGGGAAAGAAAGCACAGTTCTGACATTGTTTTTTGGGTTTTATTACTACAGCATTCCGTGTGCAGTATAAATGACATGATAACTTTACTATGAGGGTCGGTACAATTACATAATAAAAACACTTTTATTGTCATAGACTAAAAGCCATAACTGTTTTATTTTTCTGTGTAGGGAGTTTTTTTTTTGTGGGATGAGTTGAGGTTTTTATTGGTATCATTTTGGGGGGACAAGACTTCTTGATTTCTTTTAAATTATTTTTTGGAAGGCAGGGGGAAGAAAATATTACAAAGAAAATAGTGTTTTTTATTATTAATAGCACCCACTATACAGTGAACGTGACATTTTATTGTTACTCCCTGGGTCGATGCGATTACGTCAATACCAAATTTATATAGTTTTTTTTATGTTATAGCACTGTAAAAAAAAAAAAGATTTTGTGTAAAACAATATTTATGCATTGCTATCTTCTGATTGCCGTAACTTTTTTTTTTTATCTTTACGTAAACAGAGCTGTGTAAAGGCTTTTTTTTTGTGTGAAATAAGGTTATGTTTTCATTGGTACTACTTTGACATATATATGACTTGAATTTGCTAGGCGTCCGGGTTGCTAGCTGAAGTGTATTATGCTAACTGTCAATCATCCTGTCATTGTCTGACCCCCAGTTGCCATGACAATTACTGGAACCCCCGCAATCTTGCTGCTGAGGTTCCGATGGAGGACAGAGGGCGCTCTCTCCCTAAGTCACACTCCTTAGCTCCCGCGATTGCTATTAATTGTGGCAGGTAAGGGGTCAAACCGCCGGGAATGGAGTTATCTATGCTCCAATCACCACAGGACTCCTGTAGCAATCGAGTGGGCACAGCTCCTGTGCCCGCACAATCGCCATGACGTTCATGAATGTTGTGGTGCATTAACAGGTACTGCACCATGTTCATGAATGTCAGGGTGGGTTAAAGGAGTTGTGTCACAATGCTGTTTCACAGAGCCACAGGCAGCTTCAAATTCACACTTCCTGGTCAGGCTGTGGGTGGTTCTACAGCAGTGTTTGGAATATCAGCTCTGCTATTTCCTCCTGATCCTGTTATAGTGAAATGAGTGCTGTAGGTGTGTAAACTGAAGTGCACAAAGGGTTAAAACTTCTCATTAACTTAAATAAACAGGTTCTCATGCTACTGATGAGAAACAGCAGGGAGTGACTCAACATGGTTGCAGGGGGCTGCTAGGACCAATCAAAGCAGAGAGGTGGTCGGTAACCAAGGGATGCTTGTGTACAAAAGCAGTAGATCACCTTCATCTTCTAAACAAAGCAAAATCAGAACAGCAGTGTGATAGGTAATAGCCTTTATTTACTTTTGCCTACATGTTTAAAGCCAATCATTGTGGAGAGCAAACCCCTTTAATCTCTTCAACTTGGCAAATGAATTTAACAACATAAATGTTGAACTAGCTTACAGCTTTAATCACATTTGACAGAGTTGGTTCTGCTTGCCTCCTATTACTGATCTAGGGATACAGAGTAGCCCTCCTCTTTGCCTTTATGCTAATCCTCTTCCTCCAATAATCTATTTAAAGCCGAAAAGCAGGATCCATATGAGGAGCCCGCAGCAACCCTTGGAGTGACTGGCAATTATCTGGGTAGTAACAAAACCTGTGTGCAAACCTTATTAAGCTTTACTGCAAATTTCCAACCAAGTTCCCTCTGACATCCTTCCTGTACTGGCATCTCAGTGCCATGTTGGACATCCACCTCACAGCTGTTTGGTCCTTTTCGAGTATGTCATAACTTCTGTGGACATCTGAATCATCTCTTCACCCGAGCAGAAAGTCTCTTATATCTCTTTGGTATCAGGCAAATACTAGTAAAGATTATTTCCCAATCAAGTGCGGAGACCATCCACCTCAACTCACATTGCTAGTTGTGCCGTACTCACTTCACTCTTAATATTAATATTATTTATATAATGGGAAAAAGTGGATTTGTCTTTTCTGAGAACTATATTTCTGTGTTTTCTGATAAAAAGCTGGGTAAAATCTATTGTAATATGCACTGCTCAAAAAAATATAAAGAGAACATGAAAATACCACATCCTAGATCTCAATGAATGAAATATTCCAGTTGCAATTCTTTACTCATATAGTGGAATGCGTTGAGAACAATAAAACATAAAAATGATCAATGAAAATCAAAATTAAATACTATGGAGGTCTGCATTTGGAATGATACTCAAAATCAAATTGGAAAATCAAATTTCAGGCTGATCCAACTTCAGTGGAAATGCCTCAAGACAAGGAAATGAGGCTCAGTAGTGTGTATGCCTGTATGACCTCCCTACAACCCCTGGGCATGCTCCTGATGAGGTGGTGGATGTTCTCCCGATGGATCTCTTCCCAGACCCGGATTAAAGAATTAGTCAACTCCTGGACAGTCTCTGGTACAATGTCTCTGGTGGATGGAATGAGACATGATGTCCCAGATGTGCTCAATTGGATTCAGGTCTGGGGAATGGCAGGCCAGTCCATAGCATCAATGCCTTCATCATTCAGGAACTGCTGATATACTTCAGCCACATGAGGACTAGCATTGTAATGCATCAGAAGGAGCCCATGGCCCACTGCACCTGCATATGGTCTCACAAAGGGTCTAAGGATCTCATCCCAGGACCTAATGGCAGTCGGGGTACATCTGGCTAGCACATGGAGGGCTTTGTGACATTCCAAAGAAATGCCTCCACACACCAGTAATAACTAACTGCCAAACTGGTCATGCTGGAGGATGTTGCGGGCAGTAGAACATTCTCCACAGCGTCTCCAGACTCTGTCATGTCTGTCAGGCCATGTTCACACGGCTTAAAACTGGACATATTTCAGTCCGTAATTACGTGCCGGAGTGAGCAAATTACGGGCTGAATATGTCCCAGTCATTACGGTAATCCACAGTTCTCATTGAGAACTATGGATTACGTCTCCTCTCCCTGCTCGTCGAATACGCCGAGTGGGGGAGATAAGTGACGTGTGAATTACCAGCGGCGTATACACTGGCGAGGTGCTGACGGACACAGCTAAACTTCTTCCCACAGCTTGCATTCATGTGCCATCCTGGAGGAGCTGCACTACCTGAGTAACTTCTGTGGATTGTAGACACCGCCACATGCTACATCTAGGGGTGAGAGCAATGACAAAATGCAAAAGTGACCAAAACAACAGCCAAAAAGAATGAGATCAGAGAAATGGTCTGTGGTCACCACCTGCAGAACCACTAACTTATAGGGATTATCTTGCTAATTGCCTATCACTTCTACCTGATGTCTGTTCCATTTACACAACAGCAGGAGAAATTGATTCGCAATCAGTGTTGATTCATAATAGGACATGTTGACTTCACAGAAGTGTGATTGATTCAGAGTTACATTGTATTGTTTAAGTATTCCCCTTATTTTTTAAGCAGTATATATTACAAGTTTCAGCTTCTCTATTAAACATGTATGTATTTGAGCTACAATCAGATACCTGAATATTACGACGACAGGTGAGAGTTCTTTTGTGGCGCAGTTAAGTGTCCACCTGTACCTTGAATTCCAATGTAGAATCCCTATGTTGATGAATTCTCTCTGACTTTATTGGTCCACAAGAATGACAAAGGCTGAACACTATTAACTGAAGCATATGGTGAAATTCCCTTTGAATATTAACATTTCAGCCAATAATTTGTTTTCCCAGACATGCAAGACAGCTGGCGTGCTACCACCCTCTGTCCTGAACATGTGAAATATTATCTATGACATTTACAAGAAGATAAAAAATATGATGCATAAAGGCAGCTGTTTTTGATGTCCAAAAAGGCAGTATTTTCAGACAGCGAATAACAAGTGCAAGTCTCCCTATCATCATTTTTTAAAGGTTATTTATGGAGCAGTTTGTAACATCCTTTCAGAATGGTTCCTCATGAGCATACATAGCTTGTCGGCAGTCAACTTAATTCTGTCACTGAAAGAGCCCACAGATTTATCCGAACAATGAAATGGCTCAGGCAGATGAATTTGCATCTTCATTTAACTTCTGATACTAAGGCTTGCATTTAATGCTTCAGGACATATTCACATGTGGCAGATTTGTAACAATATTTTTTGTGGCTGAATAATCCATTCTATTTATTGTTAGGGTATGTTCACATGGGGTAATTCCGGCGTGCAGTTTGCTGCTTATTTGCACTCTAATACGGCGCGAGATTAGCGCCTAAATTACGGTAATCCATAGTTCTCATAGAGAACTATGGATTACGCCTCCTCTCCATGCTCGAGATAAGTGACATGTAAATTACTTGCGGCGAATACACACCGCGAGTAATGAATGTAAATGGGGTCGGCGGGCTGCCGCCCCACCCCGCGCCGCGGGAGTACGCTTGTCTTAGCACAAGCTCCTGTAACACACAATGTACTCCGGCGCGTACTGTACGCGCCACAGTACATCGTGTGAACATAGCCATAGGCTAAATCTACACGGAAAGTGTCAGAATGACGTCCAAAATCCGACAGCATTTTGACACTTGCAGCATCGTGGTTTTTGGTGCGCAAAATCCACAGACAGTTTTCACATTTGCATCAGCCCTATAAATTCAATATACAGGGCCAACGGCAAATCCGAGCAGAATCCGGCGGAATATGCAACATGTTGCATATTGCACCGGATTTTAAACCCGACATTAAAAAATCTTGGATTTTTCGATGATGTCTATGCAGCACAGTGTACTGTCAGATTTTCAGTGGATTCGAAATAATTAATCCACTGAAAATCCCACCATAAAGCTATGCCATGTTGACATAGCCTTATGAGGCTGTTTCTGAAACATGAACATGCATTTCTACAACACCAGTCAGAAGAATGGGACAGTCACAAAATTTTGCCCTGTGTAAATTTAAAATTATAATTTGAAATTACCTTACTTTGGAGTCTCTTTAGATATTGTATGTTAATACATACTGGGGCACATTTATCAAGGCATAATTTGAGCCAAAAATACATGCTTTACACCATATTTACTATTTGTTTTAGACAGTTTCCAGACACTCCTGCGCCTCGTCCAACAAAGGGGCATGGCCGTGATTTCATGTAGAGGGGGTGTGGCTTTACATGCGCCAAAAATGCGCCAGAATTTTGGCTTGCTTAGTGGCGTAAAAGTAAGCCAACTTAATGGTGGTACAAAGACTAGACAGTTCTAACCTGCGTCAGATTTCTCAATGCTATGATAAAGGTGGCGTATTTTAAAACTGTCTTACAATTAGAGACTATTGATCAATGTGTCCCATTGTATTGGGCTGGCATTTTTTTTAGGTATATACAGTACTGTGGAAAAGTTGTAGAAAAATGCTGCAAAGTAAGAATGCTTTCATAAATATAAAAGTTAATAATATTTCAACATCATCCAGTCCGTCTGGGATTACATGAAGAAACAAACGAAGTATATGAGCAATCCTACTTCTCCAGGATGTTTACAACAATCTTTCTGCAATTATCAGCAGTTTCCTAATGTGACGATGATATCGAAATTGCTCACTTTAAAACTGGCTGCACTTCAAATATCAGTGTGGATTATAGTGGTTGTTCACAACAACATGTATTCTGTACTACAGGGCCCATTCTTAAAACCCAGGCTCAGGCCAGGATCCCATCTACTGCAGAGGTTCCAAGCCTCCATCAGAGAGGTGGCACCGGATCTGCTTCATGACAGAAGCAATGACGAACGATGGACCTCATTGACCACAGTAGAGTACGTCAGGTTTCCGCCATGGTGTCCATTGGTTTAACGGAAAAAATGGCGTTGTATGCTGCTCTATTTATTCCATAATTTGTGAAGAACTCTGCAACACCGAACTGCACTGAATGAGAAGTGGATTCCATTTTTTTTTTGGAACCGTGTTTTTTTTCCTCTGTTCCATGTTAAGGGAACATTTGTGTGTTTTTTTGATGATATATTTTGTGTAAGTTACCATTTTCTTGGAAACTATTAAATTGATGTGTTTCCTATAATATAAGCAGCCACAGACTACTTTAGGTTGCCAAATGAGAATAAAAGGGCCAGTGGATTAAATTATTATAAGGCAGATAATAATTGCAGTCACTCCTGATTGTAGAGGGATTTTAACAATAATGCTGCTCTATTAGGGTGCTTTCATACAGTGTGGTTTTGGTGCAGTTTTAACTGAGCTCCAATTAAACTGCCTTTGTGACCAACGAGCTTCTTTCAGTTGTCTAAATTGAACAGAAACATGTTTCAAGTAAGTAATCAATGACTGTTTGAAGTCTTGTGGATTACAAATACACTAATTGATCCATCACTTTCCAAACAGTTTAGATAAGTGAAAAAAGTTTGCTGGTAATAAAGGCAGTTTAATTGGAGCGCAGTTAAAACTGCACCAAAACTGCGCTGTGTGAACACACCCTTAAAGAATTGCTGATTATGCAGTTCCCTAATTAAGTGTGTAAGGAACTTCTACAGTGGAGCCTCAATTTTCTTTTGACTTAGTCTGACCATACACATTGGACAACTTTCAATCTAATGCTATAAGATGATTATGCCAGTCCTCTCTGTTAGGCCGTGTTCCCACGGCTTATTCCCGACGGATTTGTGAGCCGTATTGAGCTCACAAATCCGCCGTGAATAAGGGGCAGGACGGGGGTGGGGCCGGAGCGCGGCGGGGGCGCCGCTCCCTGGCCCCATAGACAATACATTATCTACGGCGCGTACGCGCCGTAAATAATGTGCATGTAACTTTCTCCCCCCGCGGCGGATCGCCGAGCGGGGAGGAGCGACGGATTCCACTGTTCTCTATGAGAGCAGTGGATTACCGTAATTGCTGCCGCGGATTGGCGCCGTACTGCAGCGCAAATCCGGCGCGCATTACGGCGATAGTCCGCGGCAAAATAAGCCGTGTGAACGAGGCCTTAAAGTCATATTGACATATAACTGTTTGATCCTTCTTTCCACCAATATTTACTATATTGTCACCTGGTTTTGCCACAATTGCCAGGTTTCGCCATAATTTAATCCATACTACTTTAAAAATGCTTTAGTATGTCATCCTTCTAGAGAAATACTATACACTTTTTATGAATGGACAATACTCTATTGAAAAAATTCTGCAAAGTAAGAATACTTTCATATATAGAAGAGTTAATAATATTTCAGCATTATCCAGTCCATCTGGGATTACATGAAGAAACAAAAGAAGTATATGAGGAAGCCTACTTCTCCAGGATGTTACGGGTATGTCCACACGGCAAGGGTTTTCAGTCGGTTTTTCACATGCCTTTCGGATTTGAAAAGCGACTGTCAACCATCCCAATAGACTTTAAAGGGGTTGTCTCACTACATTGATTCATCTCACCTCAGTCCTGTTTTCTTAGTTTCACTTTGAATTCAGGGGCGTGTTTACTGGCTGCCACTAGGCTGCAGTAGAAGCCAGGTCTGTAGCTATAGCAACCAGTGCTGGCAGCCTATCATGAGAGGTCTGTAGCTATGCAGAGCTGAAGAGCTGATGCAGCCCATACAAGAGGGGCTATCTAGGAATAGGTAGGACACTGTTAATGGACACATATTGCAAAGATCTTTAACATAAAAAGCAATCCCTCTAGTGAGACAACCCCTTTAATAGAAAATCCGCCCAGTAGTCTACACTGAACGGTTTTTCTACTAGATAAATTTTCACACCACTGGCGATCTGAAAAACTTGTCATTCTTCCGCCTGCTTTTCTGAAAAAAGGTATGCCATTCAACGATTAGGGGGACGCAAATCCGCAAAATTAGAATACGACCAAAATTTTTTCTATGTCGTCTGGACATACCCTTAGAACAATCTCTCTGCAGAGTTTATTCAAAAACTGTGTGTAAGTGTAGCTAGTGGAACTGATGATGATTTGGTAGTCACAATAAATGTTAATTTGATTTGGATTTCTCTTTTATCCATTCACTTTGCATTTTGTTAATTGATAAAAATAAACTATTAACGCTTCTATTTAGGAGAGCATTTTTACCTTGCAATATATTTCCACACCTGACTAAAGCTTTTGCACTGTACTCTAAACCATTTAGAAAATCATAACAAATATATCAATATAATGATTATAACTGGCTTCTGTGGTTTTGGGCAACTTTCTTGTCAAAACAAGCTGTGCCTACTTTTTCAGAATTTAGTTTCCTAGAAACATGGTGAATGGGATAATAAAATGTACCTTCTCCATCACTTACCTTTGAATGGCATGTTTAAGCGTGTTTTGAGGAAGAGGCTGTGTCCAGGTCGTATTCCTTCCTTGTTGATATTGTACCCCAAAACAATGCATCCACTTTTTGGACATTTCAAACACATCCCTTTCTCGAAGGTTTTAATGTCTTTACATTCATAGGCTGTGATTTGCTTATCTTCATTTAGTATAGAGTCAATGAAAATTTGAACTGACCTTTCATGAGAACACTTCACAGACTGTGTAAACCCTTAAGATAAAATATAAAATTAATATTAAGCATGTTTTCTATCACCATTCTGCCAAAAACAAATAATGTATGAGCAGCTATTTTTAGGTGTAACTTAAAAAGTGAATCTGTCGTAAATTTTTTCCTAATTAAAACCAGGCACTGATGCATTTTCTTTGCTTGTTAGCCGTTTTATTTTTGGATTGTAGAGTTCTTAATTCTGTTGTTCGCATATGATTATGGGGACGGCCTTCTTGCCTGAGATGCTATTAGCAGCATTTAGAGAGATGCTTTACAGCAGCTTCATGCACATAGGAGCCTATGGACTGGATCAGTCCCACTGACTTCTATAGGAGAGTTTTCTAGGTATGCTCTGTGACCTGGGAAGAAGTCAATGTGCAGGGAGTGGAAGAGGAGGAACTGTGGCTTCCCTATTGTGACTGGTGGATCCTGAGTTATCTATACACATCGGTGTCACATACACATCGCTGTCTGTCCAAACTGAAGATCCCCCATCACATCTAGAAAGGGGAAATTAAAGGACACAGTTAAATATTTCTAGTGCTTTACCCCATTATCACCTCACTGTTAAGTCAGAAACAACAAATCGACTTAAAGGGGTTTTCTCAGTACAAAGATCAAATCTGTATTGATGGGGACAGTAAAAAGAAGCACTTTTGCAGCAGCTACACTAAATGATTTAGTATAGCTGCTGTTACCTAATCTGTGTGTCTAGAGCTAGTTCTGCAGCCTGGGGTTGGGCCACGCCGCCTGTTATTTGATTGGCTGCCTGAATTTAGTTCTGCCTCTGGTTGGAACATGCCCCCTGTGCTGTGATTGGCTGTTGTTCTCTCTCTGTGCTGGGTGCCGGTCGTCTGAGTAATCTGTGACACCTCTATGGGTCTGTTATCATTGTCTTACTCTTGCTTCCCCCTGAGCTGTGTGAAACAGGCTGCCTGTGCCTCTGCTCCTCTCTGCTCTGATGTGCAGGATCTGGCAATTACTGAGTCTCTTTAGCTGCTAGATTCACTCCTCCACCCATATAACACACCCTTATACACTCTGCTCCCCCCACCCTTATAACACACCCTTATAAACTCTGCTCCCCAAACTCATATAACACGCCGTTATACACTGCGCCTCCTGCCCATATGACACAGCCTTATACACTGCACCCCCCACCCATATAACACACCCTTATACACTCTGCTCCCCCCACCAATATAACACACCATTATACTCTCTGCTTCCCCCACCTATATAGCAGACATGATAGTCTGTTTAACCCCTTGGGTGCTGTTGAGCATTGTGCAGGTTTGTTTGGGGTCTATCACCCATATTCAAGTGGTGGCAAACTACAGTTATGTGCTAAATAATAGCAGTGTAACATCAGTAAAATGTTTAATTACTGCTTTTGTCTGAAAACATAATACAGCATGGTCAAAAGTTTATGAGTAGGTGTAGTCGATTAATGAAAAACCAACAGAATCAGGACATGCACGCTGCTGATTTGGTGTAACTAAATCATTAAATGAAAAGTGTGTTCAAATAAATAGCAGTTTTGACTTCAATTCTTGAGGTCGTTTTGTGAAGAAATAGGTGTTAGTTATGGCCCTAATTTAATGAAGAAGGGAAGCCAATTTTGTACTTGCTGGTTTGAGCCTATTCTCAATTAATACAATGGGTCATTCCAGACATTGTACCAAAGGAGAAAGAACAATGAACAAGATGTTTTATTGGAGCGGGCAAAACATAGCAAGAAGAGAAGAAAATAATTGGCTGCTCAGCTAAAAAGATCAGCAATGCTTTAAAATTGCATATAAAACCAGAAACACATGGTAGGAAAAGGAATACTACCATCCAACTAGATCATAGAATAACAAAGAAGCATCCAATGATGAACTCCAGAAAGATTAAAGAAGATGTGCAGTTATCTGTGAGTACTGCAACAATCAGCAGGTGTCTACGTGAAGCCAAACTATTTGCTAGAAACCCTCATAAAGTACTACTGCCGAGACAAATACGTCTTGAGTAGGTTACAGTATGCCAAAGAACACAAAGCAAAGAGAAGTGGTGCAACATTTTATGGCCAGAGGAGAGCAAGATTGTTCTTATTGGATTTAAAGGCCACAGTAAATTTGTCAGACGCCCCACAAATACTGAATTTACTATGGAGACTGTAAAACATGGTGTAAGTATAATGCTTTGGGGATGTTTTTCCTAATTTGGAGTTGGGCGCATTTCTCGCATACCAGGCACTATGGACTAGTTTGAATATCTAAAAATAATGGGAGAGGTCATGTAGCCTTATACTGAAGAAGACATGCCCTTGAAATGGGTGTTTCAACTTGACAGTGACCCCACACACCAGCAAGCTCGCAACATCCTGGTTCCATACCATCAAGATTGTGGTTATGAAGTGGCCGCCTAATACCCAGACCTCAATCCGATTGAGAATTTGTGGCATGACACCAAAAATGTGTTGGTTTTTTATGCAGAACCTAAAAAATCAAATGAACTGTGAAATGCTGTACAGTCTGCTAGGGCTGGAATACCTGTTTTCAGGTATCAGATGTTTGTTGACTCCATGACACAAAGGTGTAAAGCAGTTCTCAGAAATAAAGGCGACAACTAAATATTGGTTCAGTGATATATAGAAAGGCTAATTCTGGGAACCAATTTCAGTTTATACTGTAAATTTTCAAGCTGGATAATGAAAATACACACACTGCAATTTTTTTTGAAAAGCTACTATTAAATTTTCTTCATTTTCAGTTTACAATTTGATATTTGGTCAGGTTTTCATTTGGATGTGAATGTGCAGAACTCTCAGCGCCTTTGGAAATATATGCTATTTTGAGAATTGAGCCTTTTCTCATTTGAAACACACTGCTATTATTTTGCACATAACTGTATATTTAGACTTTGTGTGTTGTGTTGGTTTGTGATTTATACTTAGTTTTCAAGAGTGTAAGATTATCTGTAGTAGGTTAACCTCTTGCCATGGCACTCAAATTTCGTGCTGAGAAAGTAGATACATATAATATGAATTACTGTTGCCCATCGCTCATTCTCTTGAATTAGCTGTGAAAATCTGCTGTTGTGTGACAGGTGTTGTTTCTTCACAGAGGCGATATAACACAGATCTTTCTTTTTTATATTCTATATTTCTTTCTGTTTAGCTTTAAACCAATGTTTTATGAGTAAATCTTTGGCTTCTTACCAAAGATTCCATGCTGTGCTAAATGACTGTACAAGTCTCGAAATTGGCAGCCAGGCTGAATATCGCCTCCATTTGGGTAAAAATCATAGTGACCAACTCGCTCATTAATGCCAACACTTAATCCAATGTGTTGTTCTGTGTTTGTGTGAATGGCATCAACAAAGCTGGCGTCATCTGATGACAGGCGATCTATTGGAGACATTCCTTCAAATAAAGGACCCGCAGGGTCAAGACCTATAAAAAAACAGAAACAGGCTTTTTAGGTTCTTAGACTTTCATTGGTGTTCTCTGGTGTTAGATTTTTTTTTTACTGGATCAATGTAGAATCCTGTAAGTACCTGTCACATAACTCTGACATGTCTTAATTTTTTTTTCTTTATGTCAGAACCTCCTGACTGCAAGATTTTAAGACCTTTCAATATTCTTCTTTTCATTATCGGTTCAGTCAATCTACAACCAATTTAGCACATCTATAAGGTCTGTTCTGATGCCGTGGAACACAGTTCCAGTTCTGGTTGATCTTGTTCTTTCTATCTATGAGAGTTGGACCTCTGGATTGCCTTTCTACAGACACACTTTAGCAAAATATGGAACCAATCTGCAACTCTCCTTCGAAAGGTAATGAACAAGTATCAGACCTCTCTGTCCCGTGTTCGGGAGAAGTGCTCACCTAAAAAGCATTAAGGGAGCGGGTACGTTTTAATTTCTTTAGACCTCTCTGGTTATTTAGATTGCTTTGAAATTGCATCATTCATACTGACATGTGACAAACTGATCTGTCAGTAAATTTACTGGTATGTGGCAGCCAATATCACACTCGAATAGGAGAAAGATTTTAGATTCTGGGGAAACCTGTAATTCTTATATACTAAAATCAGGACTTGTTAAAATTAATACTGGAAATAATAAACATCTGATCAACAATTACTTCAGTGCTAAAGTAAGAAACTTTGTGCTAAAATGAATAGTAGTATCCAATCCTAATTAATCCTGTAATATTAGGTGCAAATTTCTAATCAGCTGTATTGTAATTTTGCATTGCTAAATGGTGAAAGGATTAGAGATATTCTTAGATATTTTACATTTCAGAACTTTGCTTATTAATGATTGTGCGGGATTAGTACTGAAAAGCTACAGCTAATCTCTATAAATAAACCGTTAACAAACAATATTCTAATCAGTTTCTACGCTGGCTGCTGCCTCACAGCTCTTTACTATGTCTGTTAAATAAGTAATACATTGTGCATATGAGACATTTTTAGCCGGGTGTGCCCCTATTTTTACCAACATCATCAGTTACACAATATTTGTTCAGCTAATTTATAATATATTTCAAGATTACATTTGGTAATATTTTATGATGAGGGATAACTAAACAATGGCTTCCCGGGTGATTGCTCCATGGAGGGCTGACCACTACCCCCCCTAATTCACACAATACTATGTATTGAGGAGAACCACAATCCAGAACTTCTAATGAAATGACTTGACGAACATATCCTGCTTTGGAGTCTGGTTTCTCTCAGAATAGATGATAAGGAGACTCCAATTAATGAAGTGCTTAAAATGGTTGTGTCATCAAACAGACCAAGTATTAGAGCATCTATGAGTTACAATAACCTATAGAAGTTAGTGAAAGTATCTGCATCTGCAGAGTGGCCTTGTCACCGTAGAAGAATTGGACTACAAGCTTTGGGGCACATGAGGGTATATTCACACAGTGCAAATATGCTGGAGACTTTTTATACAGAACTCCTGGAAGAAATACCCTGTTTCCCCGAAAATAAGACCGTGTCTTATATTAATTTTGCTCCTAAGGATGCACTAGGTCCTATTTTCTGGGGATGTTTTATTTTTCCATGAACAAGAATTCACATTTAATGTTGAACAAAAAAACCCCATAATTTATTAATATACTGTAGTCATGTTATCACAAACATCAGCAAAACCAGCCAAACTCTGAAGCAACAGGTAGCCTCAGTCACACTATGTCCTCAGTGTGCTGTGACTGCAGTGTATGTAGTGAGAGACTCAGATCCCCCTGTACAATCAGATATGCCCTCAGCTCCCCCTACATAGATGTTATGTTACACTGCCATCTGTAGGAACTCCTGACTTGCAAAGTGAAAGTAAAAGCCTTCTCCCTGTGATACTGAGCTAAATCCTCTACATTGCTAATGACATATGTTTGAGAAGTCTTATAATTTCATCTACTATCAATGTTTGTGTGTATGTGTGGAGGTGATAGGTGCTTTTGTAGCAATGACTACCGCTAGGTCTTATTTTCAGGGAAGGCCTTATATTTCTAAGCTTGAAAAAAATTGCACTTCGGGAATGTCTTATTTTCAGGGAAACACGGTATGCAGCATCTTACAGTACATGCAGGTCAATGAGATTTTAGCAAATGTATAAATTGATTTTTTAATCTGTGTATGCCAGTTTGTGAGGTGGAATCATTGCACATTTATTGTGGGTCTTTCCCATTATAAGTAAAAATTGGCAATAAAACCAGTGTGTTGGAATTTTGCTACATAATACAAAGTTTATAAAAAGCGTTCTACATTCACCTTTTCAGATGCTACCATGACCATGCTTTTCTGATTCCCCATCGGTCTCAAACTTTCCTTCAGCAGTTACATGTATGTTGATACACGACTCCTGCAGTGGTCACATATAACATGCAACATCACTGAGGGCTGTGTGTACAGTTGTCAGAGGATGCATAGCAAGGAAGTGTTGCTGTGGGAGTGCTGGAGAAGGTAAAGAAGCTTTTTCTATATTTTTTTATTAACATAGAAGGGGATTCTTTACTGTAAGAGCAGTGAGACTAAGGGCATGATTAAGGGCCTGTCGATTGTGGCCTAAAACGTGCAAGGTTGTATCCTGTTTGTGGCTCTATTTTGGCTTTTATACTTTGCTGGACATTTTGCTATATTTATCACCATTATCGGTGGTCTCTGGTCCGTTTGATTCTGCTGCAGTGGGTGAGCTGGCATTGAGTTTCTTCTATAGCAGTCGGACTATGGAACTCTCTGTCAGAAGAACTTGTTACAGTGAACTCACTAAATGAGTTCAAAAGAGGTCTGAATGCATTTCTAGAGTGTAATTGTATAACAAGCTATAGTGACTAGGATTCCGGAGAAGGGGCGTTGATCCATGAATTTTTTTTGTGATTGCCAGGTTGTTGTTTAGAAAGATTTTTTTCCCTAAAATGAGGACAATTGGCTGCGACCTCATGGGGGGTTTTGCCTTCATCTGGATCAACATTGTAGTACAATACGGAGAACTGGATGGACGTTTGTCCTTTGTCAGCATTAGAAACTATGTAAGTAATGTTTTGCTGATTTCCATAGCACAAAGTGCAAAAGAAAAAAATATGTACCAAAATCAGCATGTTTTGGTCTGGATTTTCTGGTTAATTTTGATGTGGATTATGGGTTGGATTTACCTTAGATTCATCTGCACCAAATCCTCCCCATGTGTGACAGTTTAGCTTATTTATGCTCTACCTAGAAACGTTATATCACTGGCATAGATTGTTAAACTGCTCTCTTAGTGTTGAAGTAGTTGAGGTCAAGTTAGATGAAGGAAACCAAGACTAGACCTCAATCATTTACAAAAGCTGCCTTTAGCAAAGACATAAAAAAAAGGAATTGTACTTTCTTAACTTTGACAACAGACTTGTCTAGGCTAGACAGTCTTAAAGAGAAAGCGTCATCAGAAAATGACCTATAGTTTAACTCATGTTTTTATGTTAAACACATTTTTAAGAACTTTTGGTTGTGCTTTTTTTTAATTTCCTATATCACTATCAATATTTAAAAAAAATAAATAAATCCTGAAATCCTGCAGCTTTCACTTTGGCCACTAGGTATAATAATAGTCTGACACTTCTTATTCTGTAGAGAAAACTTTTCAGCAGTCTCCTCATTATCATCACAGGCAAGATTATGCTGAAAGACTCCAATTTATACAGATAACACAGGAGATGTCACAGCTCACCCTCTCCACTCCCTAAACACTCACTTCTTCTCAGGTCATAGATCATGCCTGTAAAAGTCTCCTATAGAAGTCAATGGGTCCTCTCTTGTTTTAAGGCTTCTATGCAGCTCCTGTAAAGCATCTATCTAAAAGCTGTTAAAAGCAGCTTTGGCAAAATGGCTGCCCACATATCATATACAGACATCAGAATAAAAAAAAGGAAAAAAAAAGTTAAAAAGAAAAGAATAAGTATCAACATCTTGTTTTAATTAGTAAAAAAAAAAATGGTGTCAGGTTCCGTTTAAAAGTGTTGTCTGGTTCAAAAAACTTGTTCTTCAGTACCCACTTAGGGATTTTAGCGTTAATAGAGTGCAGTTCCCTGTACAATGCTAATCTTTTAAAGGGAATGTATCAACATTGTTTTTTTCTACTACGTAAAACCAGATGATGATACACATTCTTAACCTTTTAGCTGTTTTTATTCTCTGATTGAAGATTCTTTCATTCTGTTTTCTGCACCTGATTATGGAAGCAGCCATTTTGCCTGACCTGCTTTTAACAGCAGTTTGAGATATGTTTTACTGCAGCTACATGGGCATATGATCCTGTGAACAGGGGTGTGTGTGTTGGGGGGTAAAACGTAGCTATTTCTTAAGGCTATGTCTACACAGCTTAGTTAAAATACTGTTGCAAAACAAATGTAGCCAGATTTTGAATTTCCGCCGGCCCCGTACATTGAGGGTACATGATCTATCTTCCGCCAGGACGGCTGGCAGGTTAGAAATCCTCATTAAAAATCAGTGCTGTGTAGACTACTGTGTAGACTGCTGTGTAGACAACAGCACAGATTTTCTTTTGAGGTCTACACAGCACTGAGTACAGTTGGATTTTCAGCAGATTCTAAATACTGAATCCGCCGTAAATTCGATCAAAATCTTGTGCTGTGCAGACGTAGCCTTACTGTGAATGATGAAAAGCTGTGTTAGCTATACATTGGTGTCCCCTTTCATTCCAATTCTACCTGTAACAACAATAAGAAACTGATGAAAAGTTTTATCTGCAGAACAGGAAGTATCAAGCTACTATAAAGGCTCATGGCCAGGGCAAATAAATTCAGTATTTTTATATGGGGAAAAAAAAAAAATCACCAAACATTCTAAAATAATATATTGAAAAAATATATTAAACATAAAAACACAAATATATTAAACATAAAAATGCAAATTAAACAGCTAAGTTTTTTGAGGACACACTCACTTTAACTAGGAAGAGTTGTTGCAAAGGGTGTCTCTGGAGCACATCCATGCACTACACAGACAACACTGATTACAACTTTTTAATATTATACTTTCCATGTGATAAATTTGCAGGGAAATTGAACATTTTCTGCCACGTTTCCCCACAAATTACTAATTATGTGGTGTCCCAGCAACACCAGAGATTGTTCGTTATCTAATGTACTACATTTGTTGAAGACATACTGTAATGGTTGTTAATATGAAATGGAAAAAAACGGTAGTGCTAAAATGCCCCTAATTTTGCTCTAATACATGGCTTATTATAGCGGATACATTTTTTAACATGAGGCTTTTCATTGTGCAGATTTTTGTTAGAATAACTTGAAATTCCTGGATCTATTTCAGTTACATTAATTGGCAGGTCCCACGTCCTAAGACATCAGGGCTTAGAAATATCTGAGTACCTGTCCAGCCTATGGCTATAACTGCCTATTTTATACTGTAGCTATACCCAGTACTATTGGTAACCATATCTGCACAGTAGAGGGGCAGGTTTCCATTAACATAACCTGCTATATACAGTAGATTAATAAACATATAGGGTCTTATATGCCCAAAAAGGAATCTAAACAGATGGGTGTCAGCATCCAGCACCAGTATGAAAAATCGGAATCCATGAGCCAAATTATAACATGGTCTAAAGTTTATACTATCTGATACATGTAGAACAGTACATGTGCTTTTTAATTACAGGCATATGTATCTTAAACTATAGAAATCTTTTCTTTTCAGATTCTGCAGTAGCTCATACTTAATTTTGCTGCTGTCTTTAATTTGAATCAAGAAAAGCCAAATGACAGATATAAAAATCCGGAAATAAAACAATAAAACAAAGCAATGACAAAACCCTTCTGTGCCCTGGTCTATGTACATAGAAATATAGAGCCATAAAATAGCCAAACACTGTAGTTTGTCGAATTGTAGTGCTACATAAAACTAGTATTCCTGCAAGTTCATAGCAGTCGAAAACAGCTGCATAATTAAACAGGCAGATAATAACCATAAAGTGCAATTATAGGAGAAAGATGAAGGTTTATAGTTAACAGTTGGAGTTCTATGCTGTAATATAAAACAAATGTACTTTTATACGTTTTTTTTTTTTTTTTTTTAACGTTAGGTAAATTTATTTCTCTCCAGTATTTCCTATAAGTAATATTGGTTAATGGATATGAATCCTGGAAGCACTCAATTAAAAATGCAATTCAAAATGGGATTGTGAATGGAATTTGTCAATATGTTATTGCAATGAGTTGTGTGGCGGGATTGCAGTAAATAATTAGAAATTACCTGTAATTCTTCCAATCTTGTCTAATCCGTTAATGTAACTGCCAGCAAATCCTGATACATGAGCTCCAAGGCTGTACCCAATCAAATGTACATTACTTCTAGGAAATTGGATGGATGACTGGAAAACATCATGAATTAGAGATCAAGACAACTGCAGGACAATGTGTGCTATTGTAAAGGCAGTACAAGTCAAATGGAGAAAAAGAATGGCTGTCCCAGTAACACAGAAAGGCTAGGTTCGCAGGATTTTATTGCAGTTTTCTCAGATGTGCAATGTTGGTGAACAACATTTTTAGGGTTCCGAAGCTGAGTGGTATCTTTACTGTATTTTTATTGCAGTTCTAGACTTACCGTGTCCATGTGTTATATTATTACCCACATTAGTAGAAGGTGTATATTAACACCATGGTTTAGTAATTGATCTATAACTTTGCATTTGAAACACACAGGGTGATTCAAAAAGGACAGTGCAAAATTGTAGCCTCGGTATTCATAACTGAGAGAACACAAATTTATTAGCAAGAAAAGACATATCCATTCAAGGTTTATCTGTAAACTACAAATGTTTAGTGATTTATATTGGTGACATGGCAGATAGCTTGATGCTATTCCAGTTCTGTCCAGATATGTGCCCTCTTATCCTGGAAGATGGACTCCACTATTTCAGTGATGCATTATCTCTGGTCATTCAGATTCTATGGCTGCGGGAGGGTGGCACATACACCCTCCTTGGCATAGCCCACACAAAAAACTAGCAGAGTGGCAGATCTGACGATTCTGGACACCAGTGATCTTGGTGAATCATAGTTTCCGACATGGCCGATCCAACATTCTGATAGAGTACCATTCAGGTATCAGTGAACATCCAAATGGAAATGTTGAGATGTACCATCCTGCTGATAGACTAGGTTTGGCAGATTTTTCTCTATGTGTGGCATAAGTCATTCCCTTAAGATGTCAAGGTAGCAGCGGCCGGTAACCGTATCCTTGGCAAAAAAGAAGGGACTGTAGACTTTGCGTCTACAAATTGCACAGAACATGTTTACATGTTTACCTCGTGCTTATTGAGGGCTTCCATAGCTACCATGTTAGCACATCTATTATCACCAGCCAAAACGTGAACACCGTACAAGAACACAAATTCCTAATGACAAAATTGCGTATCCTTAAAAAATTGGAATAAAAAGTTATCAAAAAGTTGCGCGTATCCCAAAATGGAACCAATTAAAACTACAATTCACTTCACAAAAAACGAGCACTCACTTAAGCCCATAGATTAACCCCTTCCCGACATTGTATGTACCTTTACATCCTAGTGGGAAGTGACTTTCCGCAAATGGACATACAGGTATGTCCTAGACATCATGCAGGCTCTCAAGCGTGGCCTGTATGATCGCAGCACGGTAACTGCTGTATAGTACAGCTTGTCCCATGCTGCATCACCCATGGCCAGAGTGAGTTCCAGCTGCGGGTGATTTACTCCTTAGCTGCCATGATCAATCGTGATTGCAGCAGCTAAGGGAAAGACAGATGGAGGGAGCAACCCCTGTCCCCATCGGAGCCCCCGTGGCGCCATTGTGGGCTCAGATGTCTTCCCTGACATCCTGACAGCCCAAGAAAGGATTCTGGGCTGTTTGTGAGGTCAATATGCCTTGCCATGCCCTGCAGGAAGATCACTGATACAAGTCCCCTATGGGGAAAAGTAAAAATAAAGCTAAAAGAAAAAAAAAGTAAAACAAAAAATAAAAACACGTACACCGCCCTTTCCCTTTTACAAATGCCAAACGTCTCAAAACATAAATAAAAATGTGCAGATTTGATATTGCTGCATGTGTAATGATCTACCCTATAAATCTGTCATGTTATTTAACCATTATGGTGAACAACGTAAAAAACAAACAAAAACCAGTCACGGAATTGTGATTTTCATTCATGCCACAGGACATAAAATGGAATAAAAAGCGATCAAAAACCCATATAAGTGCGAAAGTGGTACCAATAAAAACATCAGTTCATCCCGCAAAAAAAAAGCCCTTACACAACTCTGTGTACAGAAAAATAAAAAAAAAGTTGTGGCTATCAGAATATAGTGATGCATAAATATTGTATAACACAATAAAAACACTTTTTTAACCCCTTACTATCGCAGCCAGTTTTACCTTCTTAACAGAACCCCATATGTGCAAATAACTTTTTCACACTTTAATCTATGCAAGTGATTCAGAGACTGTTTTCTCATTACACATTGAGCTTTAAGTTAGTAAGAAATTTTGGCCCCAAAAAATCCTTTTTTATTTGTGAAAAATCAAAATATCGTGAAAAATCAGAAAATTTTGCCATTTTCAAACTTCTAAAATTTCTAGTTGTTCCGCTCAAAATAGTTTTATGTCTACTGTAGGTTGGCGTCATTTTGTAAATGTCTTTTTTATGACTTAAAAGGACTAAGAAATTTAGTAGTCATTTTTCACATTTTCAAGAAAATGTGCAATATATCTTTTTTAAGGGACCAGTCCAGTACTGACATGGCTTTGAGGGGCCTACATGTTAGAACACCCATAAATGAGAAACTACACCCCTTAAAGTATTTACAACACTGTTTAGAAAGTTTGTTAACCCTTTAGGTATTGCACAGAAATTAGAGCAAAGTGGAGATGAAATTTCAAAATTTCCCTTTTTTTTTTTTTTCAGATTTTCAGTTTTTAACCATTATTCACAGGAAAAAAGTAAATGTGAACAGGGAAATAAATGCAAATTAATATTGATTCCCCCAATTCTGCCATTTTCAGAGATATCCCATATGTGCAAATAGTGTGCTATTTGGCTCAGTCATTAGTCTCAGAGTAGGGGGAAACCTAATGGATATTTTCATTAATTTTTTTTAGGGGCCATTTCGGGGTTTTGGACACCCTAAGGTGCTAAACTTAATAAACACCCCTAGAAAGACCCCTATTGGAAAAACCCCCTTAAGGAAATCCCCGTTTACAATCCCATAGCGTTTCACAAATTTTTGCGTTCGGCTGTGAAAATAAAAAAAAAAAAATTTTTTTTTCCAAAGAATCTGCAATTTTAGGGAAAATGTTTAATTTTTTACAAGGAACCCTGGAATAAAAGCAACCCAAATTTTGTTTGCAATTTCTTCCCAAATTTCGGCAATCCCCTTTATATGTTTGTAAACTGCTGTTTGGGCACAGAGCAGGGCGTACAAGGGAGGGAGTACTATTTGGTTTTTGGAACACAGATTTTGGTGGGTGTCATCTCTCATTTACAAAGCCCCCTAAGTACCAGAACAGGTGAAACCTTTCAGGTTTTGCCCCATTTTGTATTCAATAACCCTCATGGATCTCATTGGGGTGTATTGTACATTTTGGGCACATGGGGTTCATATTTTTTTTAGATTGGACCCATAAAAATGGGGGGGAAAAAATGCGGTTTTTTGCCATTTTTTTTTTGGTTTTTTTTTACAGCATTTATCTTGCAGAATAAATGACATGATAACTTTACTATGCGGGTCGGTACAATTACAATAATATAAATTTTATATAGTTTTTTTTTATGTTCTATTCTTTACACAATAGAAATGCGTTTATAAAAAATTCCGTTTTTATGTTGTCCTATTCTGACAGCCATAACTTTTTTTTATTTTGGACTTTTTTTGTGGGATGAGTTGAGGTTTTCATTGATACCATTATCGGGTAAATATGAGGCTGGTCTCTTTTTTTTAAAGGGGTTTTTTTGTGAGGCTTTTTGCACAAATACAGCAACCTGTTTTTTTTTTTTTTTTTTTGCTTTGGCAACTGCAGATAAATGACATGTTAGCTTTATCACAGGTCGATCCGATTACAGAGATACCCTTTATTATTTTATGTTTTACGTGTTCAAAATAAAAAACACTTTTATTTTAAAACGGGGAAAAAACGTTTTTGCATTGCCATAGTTGAGAGCATAAATTTATTATTTTTCGTGTACAGAGATTTGTGGGACTGTTTTTTATGGGTGAGTTGACTTTTTTATCGGTATCATTTTTGAAGGGAGGAGGCTTTTTGATCGCTTTTAAATCTGTTTTTGAAAGGCAGGGTGAAGAAAATACTGCAATTCTAATAGTGTTTTTTATTTTATTTTTAACAGGGCTTAGGGGTTTTACCACCTTTTTTTTTGATCCTTTTTTTGGATCCGTTTTACGATCCGTAAACGGACTGACAATTGTCATGGATTAAACATTGCTTTCAAAGGAAAAGCGATCGTTTTCACAGAGTGATTGCCGATGCGCTTTTCGCGATGCGTTTTTTTTTGGTCCGTTTTTAAAAATTGAATGTCATTCTTCTTTCGTTTTACGCAAAAAAATCCCCCTGGAAATAATTGGGGTGCCTTTTGGCATCCGAAAAGGGGGTGCAAAAAGGCAGCATAATTTTGGGTGCGTTTTAGACCTTTTCGATGCCCAAAAAAGCATCTTAAAACGCATTGGATTTTTAATTAAATATAAAATTTTAATATTATGTTTTTCTTAATTTAGTTTATAAATTATGTAAATATATATATTTTAAAATTTTAAATGTATATAAAAGTTATTTTTATATATTTATATATATATATTTTTAAAAAATTCTATACAAAGTTTAAATGTATATAATATTATAAAAAGGTATAATAGATATAAAAGTCATTTTTTATAATGTACAAAATATATATATTTAATATATATATAAAATATATGTATATAAATATATATTTAATTTATAAATATTTTTTAGAAAAATTATTTATTTATACATGATTGTTATTAATTAATTTACTGGGGTGGGTTTGAAAACATTGGTTGATTTAAAAAAAAAAAATAGGGGGAGGGCGGGTTCTAAAATATGGGTGTATGAAGCTGACGACATTTTGGTAAAAAAAGTTTTTTTTCTTGGGTCATTGATAGCTTATATTATATTTAAATTGCAGTTTGATGGGTTTGATTTAAATAAAGCATTGAAAAAAGGGAAATCCGTAAAACGCATGCAAAATGCATCCAATTTTAGCATCCAAAAAAGGATCAGCTGTTGCGTTTTTTGGATCCGCTTTTTGGATGCAGTTTACATCCAGTTTTCGCAGGTTAAAAACGGATCCGTAAAACGCATCCAAAACGGATCCAAAACGTCGTGTGAACAAGCCCTTACCGTGCAGTATATGTAAGAAGTTGTTTTTACTCTGTGGGTCGATACGATTATGGCGATACCCAGTTTATTTATTTTTTTATGTTGAAGCGCTTTAAAAAAAAAAAAGTGTTTTTGTGTGAAACGATATTTATGCATCACTATCTTCTGATAGCCATAAATTTTTTATTTTTACATATACAGAGCTGTGTACGGATTATTTTTATTTGCGGGATGAACTGATGTTTTAATTGGCACCATTTGTATGAGTTTTTGATTGCTTTTTATTCCATTTTATGTGCTGTGGGATGAACAAAAATCGCTTAAAAAATTGCATCTTAAAAGCTGAACGTGTGAATCCAGCCTTATACACAATTTTGCAGTTGCAGACCCTGATTTTGCAGAAATTGGTCATGTTATTAAATAAGCAATTGACATAAAGCCCTTGAGTTCACATGAAACAGATTCTGCTACATTTTCAGGTTTGTATTATGAAAAACATTGTATTATGAATTATTAAAAATATTAGAAATCACCAAAGATTTTCACAACCATAAAAAAGCAGGAAGCTGCAGAGCAAATGTTTTGTATAGGTCATTGAACTCTTTTTATAAATCCAGAGATAACTAAACAATTTTTTTTTTACAGTTTCCTAATCTATATTTAGTAAGATTCAGTATAGTGTGTACTCCACTACTTACTGCACAATAATTTTTTCCTGTACTCTCAAGTATTTCTGTTCTAGCTGGGTTGTGATACAATAATATTACTCTACTTAATGCACGAAGGGTAAATTGTTCCATCATCTTTCTCCATAGACATGCATGGTGTAAACAAGCTCATTTCCTCTGTTTATGATTCTCTTTGTGAGCAAACGGCTTTCCAGCCACTGGAAATGACAAGTCACCAATGCAAATGAGAAAGCAGAATCTAAAGTAAATAAATATAGCTGTTATATTTTACAATGCAAATGTTTGTGCTGGCACCAGTACACACAGCAGAGTAGTTAACTTAGCTGAACATCTTGCGGCTGATTATATGGCTGCTGAACTACTGCTTTAACAATGTCATAAAAATAAGAGGAGAGGAGTAAATCTGGCAGGTACATTACTGTCCAGAAAGAAAGATATACAGTTCTGAGTCAGACATCAAACAGACACAAACATACTTGCCATTCTATCACTAGCCACTGTTAGCCATGACTATATACAGGGCAGTTCCTAGGCTAAATTTCACTCAGGGGGAGGTGAAGAAATTTCGCCCCCCCCTTCCCCCACCGTTACAATGTGTTGCATAATGGTGCATTATGTTATCACCATAAACCAAAGCAAAATATACAAAAAGCTTTAACACAATGTGCTACGTATAAAACTACTAAATAAGTCATACAGTTACCAAATAACACCGCTACACAAAACCAGAATCCCAAGACCACATATCACCAACACACAGTGACCGATAATACCACCACACCATGACCACATATCACCACCATATAGTGACCGAATAATACAAACTGACCATTACTGAGTATAAACCATTATACTACAACCTATATTACCGGCAAACAGTGATGGATACCAGTGTACACAGGCTGCAGACATATAAATGATTACAGTAAAGTTATATCTAGTGACTCACAGGAGACGTCTCTGAAGAGTTGGTCTCTTTCTCTTCTTCTTCTTTTCCATCTGTCCCAGACGCCATGATGACTACTCCCGACTCTTCACTGTAAAATTTACAAAACAAATATCTTAAGACTCCTCAATTTATCATCACTTCTCTACCAATTCCTATCTCTATACAAACTCCCCATCTATAGCCAGTGATGCCCCCTGTAGCCCGAAGATGTCCCCATGTAGCCAGTGATGCCCCACTGTAGCCAGTAATTCCCCCTGTAGCCAGTAGATGCCCCCCCTTGTAGCCAGTGATGCCCCCTGTAGCCAGTGATGCCCCCTGTAGCCAGTGATGCCCCCCTGTAGCCAGTGAAGCCCCCCTGTAGCCAGTAATTCCCCCCTGCAGCCAGCAATGCCCCCTGCAGCCAATGAGGCCCCCCTGCAGCCAGTAGATGCCCCCTGTTGCCAGTACATGCCCCCCGCAGCCAGTAGATGCCCCCCTTGTAGCCAGTGATGCCCCCCGCAGCCAGTAGATGCCCCCCGCAGCAAGTAGATGCCCCCCGCAGCCAGTAGATGCCCCCTGTAGCCAGAGGATGCCCCCTGTAGCCAGTACATGCCCCCCTGTAGCCAGTGATGCCCCCCTGTAGCCACTGATGCCCCCTTGTAGCCACTGATGCCCCCCTTGTAGCCAGTAGATGCCCCCTGTAGCCAGTGATGCCCCCTGTAGCCAGTGATGCTCCCTGTAGCCAATGATGCTCCCTTTGTAGCCAGTGATGCCCCCTGTAGCCAGTGATGCCCCCTGTTGCCAGAGATGCCCCTGTACAGTGTGCCCCTTGTAGCCAGTAGATGCCCCCTTGTAGTCAGTGATGCCCCCTGTAGCCAGTGATGCCCCTTGTAGCCAGTGATGCCCCCCTGTAGCCAGTAGATGCCCCCCTGTAGCCAGTGATGCCCCCCTGTAGCCAGTGATGCCCCCCTTGTAGCCAGTGATGCCCCCCTGTAGCCAGTGATGCCCCCTTGTAGCCAGTGATGCCCCCTTGTAGCCAGTGATGCCCCCTTGTAGCCAGTAGATGCCCCCCTTGTAGCCAGTAGATGCCCCCCTGTAGCCAGTGATGCCCCCCTGTAGCCAGTGATGCCCCCTGTAGCCAGTGATGCCCCCGGTAGCCAGTGATGCCCCTTGTAGCCAGTGATGCCCCCCGTGCAGCCAGTGATGCCCCCTGTAGCCAGTGATGCCCCCCTGTAGCCAGTGATGCCCCCTGTAGCCAGTGATGCCCCCTTGAAGCTAGTGATGCCCCCCTTGTAGCCAGTGATGCCCCCTGTAGCCAGTGATGCCCCCTGTAGCCAGTGCTGCCCCTGTAGCCAGTGATGCCCTCTGTAGCCAGTGATGCCCCTGTAGCCAGTGATGCCCCCCTGTAGCCAGTGATGCCCCCTTGTAGCCAGTGATGCCCCCCTGTAGCCAGTGATGCCCCCTGTAGCCAGTGATGCCCCCCTGTAGCCAGTGATGCCCCCTGTAGCCAGTGATGCCCCCCTGTAGCCAGTGATGCCCCCTTGTAGCCAGTGATGCCCTCTTGTAGCCAGTGATGCCCCCTGTAGCCAGTGATGCCCCCTGTAGCCAGTGATGCCCCCTGTAGCCAGTGATGCCCCTGTAGCCAGTGATGCCCCCTGTAGCCAGTGATGCCCCTTGTAGCCAGTGATGCCCCCTTGTAGCCAGTGATGCCCCCTTGTAGCCAGTGATGCCCCCCTGTAGCCAGTGATGCCCCCTGTGCCAGTGATTCCATCTGTAGCCAGTGATGCCCCCCTGTAGCCAGTGATGCCCCCCCCTGTAGCCAGTGATGCCCTCTGTAGCCAGTGATGCCCCCTGTAGCCAGTGATGCCCCCTGTAGCCAGTGATGCCCTCTTGTAGCCAGTGATGCCCTCTGTAGCCAGGGATGCCCGCCTTGTAGCCAGTGATGCCCCCTGTAGCCAGTGATACCCCTTGTAGCCAGTGATGCCCCCTGTAGCCAGTGATGCCCCTGTAGCCAGGGATGCCCCCTGTAGCCAGTGATGCCCCCTGTAGCCAGTGATGCCCTTTGTAGCCAGTTATGCCCTCTGTAGCCAGTGATGCCCCCCTTGTAGCCAGTGATGCCCCTGTAGCCAGTGATGCCCCCTTGTAGCCAGTGATGCCCCTCTTGTAGCCAGTGATGCCCCCTTGTAGTCAGTGATGCCCCCCTGTAGCCAGTGATGCCCTCCTTGTAGCCAGTGATGCCCCCCTTGTAGCCAGTGATGCCCCCCTGTAGCCAGTGATGCCCCCCTTGTAGTCAGTGATGCCCCCCTGTAGCCAGTGATGCCCCCCTGTAGCCATGATCCCCTCTGTAGCCAGTGATGTCCCCCTTGTAGTCAGTGATTCCCCCCTTGTAGCCAGTGATGCCCCCCTTGTAGTCAGTGATGCCCCCCTGTAGCCAGTGATTCCCCCTTTGTAGCCAGTGATGCCCCCCTTGTAGCCAGTGATGCCCCCTTGTAGCCAGTGATGCCCCTGTAGCCAGTGATGCCCCCTGTAGCCAGTGATGCCCCTGTAGCCAGTGATGCCCCCCTTGTAGCCAGTGATGCCGCTGTAGCCAGTGATGCCCCCCTTGTAGTCAGTGATGCCCCTGTAGCCAGTGATGCCCCCTTGTAGCCAGTGATGCCCCCCTTGTAGCCAGTGATGCCCCCCTTGTAGCCAGTGATGCCCCCTTGTAGCCAGTGATGCCCCCCTGTAGCCAGTGATGCCCCCTTGTAGCCAGTGATGCCCCCTTGTAGCCAGTGATGCCCCACTGTAGCCAGTGATGCCCCGCTGTAGCCAGTGATGCCCCCCTTGTAGCCAGTGATGCCCTCTGTAGCCAGTGATGCCCCCTGTAGCCAGTACTGCCCCCTTGTAGCCAGTGATGCCCCCCTTGTAGCAAGTGATGCCCCCTGTAGCCAGTGATGCCCCCTTGTAGCCAGTGATGTCCCCTGTAGCCAGTGATGCCCCCCTGTAGCCAGTGATGCCCCCTTTGTAGCCAGTGATGCCCCCTGTAGCCAGTGATGCCCCCTGTAGCCAGTGATGCCCCCTGTAGCCAGTGATTCCCCCCTTGTAGCCAGCAATGCCCCCCTGTAGCCAGTGATGCCCCCCTTGTAGTCAGTGATGCCCCTCTTGTAGTCAGTGATGCCCCTCTTGTAGTCAGTGATGCCCCGCTTGTAGTCAGTGATGCCCCACCTTGTAGCCAGTGATGCCCCCCTGTAGCCAGTGATGCCCCCCTGTAGCCAGTGATGCCCCCCGTAGCCAGTGATTCCCCCTTGTAGCCAGTGATTCCCCTTGTAGCCAGTGATGCCCCCTGTAGCCAGTGATGCCCCCCTTGTAGCCAGTGATGCCCCCCTTGTAGCCAGTGATGCCCCCTTGAAGCCAGTGATGCCCCCTGTAGCCAGTTTTGCCCCCCTTGTAGTCAGTGATGCCCCCTGTAGCCAGTGATGCCCCCTTGTAGCCAGTTTTGCCCCCCTTGTAGTCAGTGATGCCCCCTGTAGCCAGTGATGCCCCCTTGTAGCCAGTTGATGCCCCCTTGTAGCCAGGATGCCCCCTTGTAGCATGTGCCCCTGTGTAGCAGATTCCCCTTGTAGCCAGTGATGCCCCCTTGTAGCCAGGATGCCCCCCTTGTAGCCAGTGATGCCCCCCTTGTAGCCAGGATGCCCCCCCTTGTAGCCAGGATGCCCTCCTTGTAGCCAGTGATGCCCCCCTTGTAGCCAGTGATGCCCCCCTTGTAGCCAGTGATACCCCCCTGTAACTAAATATAAAATAACAAAAAAGTACTCACCTGGGTCTGCGGGTCCCGGTCCGGAGCTGCTCAGCAGTGAGAGCTGCTGAGCGGTGTAAGCGGCGTGACGTCACCACGCCGCTTACGCTGCACGCAGCTCCCAGGTATCTCCTCAGCGGCAGAGCTGCCTCTGCCGCCGAGGGGACGCAGCATCACAGGGGGCGCAGTGAAAGCTGTGCGCCCCCTGCGACGCTGATACAGGGGAGGAGTCAGGACGGGAATGAGCCGTCCCGCCTCCTCCCCTGTACCGGCAGCTGCTGGCTCTGCGCGACTGTTATAAGACAGGAATGGCCCTGACTATATATTATACTATGACAATCCTACCAATTTTGTTTAAGACTAATTCAGAATTTAGTTTTTGACTTTATGTTACATACAAGGTGTTTACAACAAGACTAAAGGGATTGTTCTGTTACAAATAACAATTTTTGTAAATGTGTTTGGGGATCAGTGCATGCACAAGCATCTTCATATCCTGTCTGTAATATTTTCATTTCAGGATGGTTTACATAAGTCCCAACAGAGGACATGACTTTACAGAATAAGTGCATGACCACATTTATTGTGTGATAAAATCTGTTGTTATTGTACAAAGGTGAGTCAAAAATTATCTGCACTCTGGCTGTAGAATTTATTTAAATAAAGTTGTAGAAAAGACTGAAAAAATATTTTCAACATCAATGCTCTTCAGTACACTTTGTGCATCTGTGAACAAGTTTTCATATTCCATTGTTAAAAAATGTTTTATGCTGGGCTTGCAAGCCATGAATACATTGTTGTCTGTTCCTCTTCATCTGACGTGAATCTTTGTCCTCTTAGGGCTTTTTTCAGACGATCAAAAAGATGATATTCTGATGGGGCAAGTTCAGGACTATAGGAAGAATACTTTAACACCGCAAAGAAAAGTTCTTGGAGAGAATCAGCAGTGTGGGCAGTGGTGTATGGACATTGTATATTGTCATGTAACAACACAACACCCTTGGTTAACAGTCCTCTCCTTTTTCATGACTGACAATTGTGCAACCTTCCTTGAACCACTATATCCAATTATACACACGTTTCTTAGCATGATTTATAAATCTCAGCACCACACACCCTTAAACCATGGAAAAACACATTACTACACGCTGATCTTCTTTTGTATAAATCACAAGTGGGGCAGCCATTTATTCTTCGTGCATGTTCACACTGCGTTTTTTGAAGTGTAAATTTACTATTTTAAATCAGCTTCTAAATCAGCTTCAAAAAACGCCTGATTAGAGGCGTATTTCAAAGTGTATTTTGGAACATATTTTAAAAATTCTATCCAAACTGTTTCCTATGGGGATTTTACAAGCAAAAATCCCCTCAAGAATTGACGTCACTTATTTTTACAGCCGCCATTGCATCCAAAAAATGGCTCGCAATTACGCTTGTGAAATACGCTTCCTGTTACATTATAGTCAATAAAGGAAGATTTGAAACTTGTCTGAGGGTGATTTTGGGTAAAACGAGCTTAAAAAACCCCATATAACGCTGTGTGAACATATCCTTGCACTGTTGTCACAAAAATTTAAAGATATAAAACTTCAAACCTGCACAGGGATGACGCTGAAGAAAATAGGGGAAAACATTTAAAA